>JAOEGS010024026.1:56042-73658 GCA_025447755.1 Corythornis vintsioides
AACCAACCAACACCAACCAACCAACACCAACCAACCAACACCAACCAACCAACACCAACCAACCAACACCAACCAACCAACACCAACCAACACCAACCAACACCAACCAACACCAACCAACACCAACCAACACCAACCAACACCAACCAACCCAACCAACACCAACCTAACCCAACCCACATCAACCCAACCCAACCCACATCAACCCAACCAACACCAACCCAACAAAACCTAACCCAACCAACCCAACAAAAAACAACCCACACCAACCCAACCCAACCAACACCAACCCAACCAACCAACCCAATCTCAACCACCCCAACGCCAGGCACCTACACTCATGTTAGCTGCTCTGTGCTTGAAGCAGGTGATGGACACGACGTAGGGCCAGTCGTCGGGCTCCATGGGCACGCCGGCGGCGTGTGCACAGGTGACGTGGAAGGAGGTGGAGCAGTGCTCATAGGAGCACTGGATGCAGGCACCTGACACTCGCTTCATCCGCTTCCGGCAGTACACACATTTCTGCAACACAGTCCCAGCTCAGGGGTCCGTGCAGGGCAAGAGCAGCTCCAATGAGACAGACAGACAGACAGACAGACAGACGGCACCCGGGGGAGGGTCTGGTGCCCATGGTGTGCAGGGCCAAGGGGCCACAGTCAGGGCTGGGGTGTCTGCTGCTGAGAGGCCACGTCCAACACTCCCACATCTGCCTCTGCACGCTGGCCCAGAGCCACTCACCAGCCAAGGAGCTGCAGCAGCTGCTGTCCAGGAGCAGAGCCCAACCTCCCTGGCTCCAGCCTCCTGTCAGGAGCTGCCAGAGCCAGAAGGTCTCCCCTGAGCCTCCTTCCCTCCAGGCTCAACCAGCCCAGGTCCCTCAGCTGCTCCTCCCCACACTCCTGCTCCAGACCCTTCCCAGCTCCACTGCCCTTCCCTGGCCACGCTCCAGCCCCTCCATATCCTGCTGGGAGTGAGGGGCCCAGAACTGACCCCAGGACTTGTGGGGTGGTCTCCCCAGTGCCCAGTGCTGCTGGTCACACTGGTGCTGGTACAAGCCAAGGTGCTACATGTGAACTCAAGCAGCACCTGGATCTTCACAGAGACACTGCTAGAAAATAATGTTTTCATTTTTTGAATGGCACACAAAATAACTGTGTAATAATTGGTTCTATTCTAGTTAATGGAACATTATATCTATTAGAGCTAATAGAATCTAATTTCTCTAATGGAACAAAAGCTTTGCATGTTTATGTGACACACACAAACATATCAGCCATAGATGTCTCGTTGGCACCCATGTCAGATTAGCTACTGTAGTTAACTCAGGCACTGCTCTGCAAACAGAAGAAATAAAAACATTGCACCAAACATCAGAATTACAGGGGGAAAAAAACCAACCAAACAAAAGAAGGTATGAAATCTTCTGGTAATTTTTAAACTCATTTTCTGCAAAGCAGATCCACTTATTAGGCTAATCTAATCAGACAGCACTTGAGGGGGGACACACAGGTAATCAACTTAGTGTGTGACTACTTGAAAAATAAATTACATTTTTTTCAGAGCTAAACCTGCTAAGCCTCGTGGTGCTGCAGAGTTGGCAGGAACCAGGCAGCTCCTCGACAGCACCAAATTCTTGTTCCCAGCTCCTCAGAGATACAGAAGACATAGCTTTTGAGAACCCAAATCTAAAGAAATTGAAGTTGGACACTTGTGGAACGTTTTCCAGGGAGCAATTTGGTGTCCCTGTTCTCAGCTCTTAACACGTGGAGCCTGGGGAATCTGTCACTGATCAGTGGCAGGTTCTTTGCCTCTGCTGAGGCTCAGATGAGGCAAATAAGGGGAAAATTAATATCACACCCATGAGCTGAACATGCATTTTCCTCATTAGAATGAGCACCTCATATAAATGAAATCCTGAGAGATGCTCTGTGCCCATGAATCTCACTGTACAGCTCTGCAATTTACTTTTCACAAAGAAATAAATTCCACACAGGAGAGGAAGAGAGGAGAGGTAATTAACCCCAGAGAGGCTGTGGAGTCCCCTTCTCTGGAAGGACTTTCCAGCCCTGCCTGGGTGCATTTCTGAGTGATCTGCTCTAGTGTGGTCCTCCTCTGGCAGGGGTTGGACTCAGTGATCTCCAGAGGTGCCATCCAACCCCTGCCACTCTGTGATTCTGTGACACGACTGGGCCAGCTGACCCAGACTGGCCAAAGGGCTATTCCAGACCATAAGACACCAGCTGAACTATGAAAGCTAGAACAAAGAGGGGCAGGGGGAACACTGGCTCCTCCAGAGCAACCAGCACCTGTCTGGAGCCCTGCTCTCTGAGAAGGGGCCAGGCAGTGTCTGCTGATGGGAAGCAGAGAATAAATCTTGGTTTTCTTTCACTTCCATGCGTGGCTTTGCTTTGCTTTTCATTCAACTGCTTATGTCTCAGCCCACGAGTTTCATCTTCTTTTTATGCCCCTGGTCCAGCTGAGAGGAGGGGTGTGGGGAGTGACAGAGCAGCCAGAGCCCCACACACAGCCCCACGCCCCAGTCCCTGCAGCTGAACTGCCCCAAGTCACCGTGTTTACACCCAAGATTAATTTGGCCTTTTGACTGGAACTGAACAAAAGGCAGGAAATTCAAAGGCAGAGCCCTGGTGCTGCCAGGCTGGGTGTTTCAGTGTTTAATAAGCCAGGCCTTTATCACTCTGTAAACCATGTTCAGAGGCGAGATAAGCGGCGGAGCAGCTCGAGCAGCAGGGGAAGCAAGTCAATAGCAATGAGATCTCATTATTAACCTGTCAATAGCTAATTCTCCTGCCACAGGGACAACTGCTGAGACACAGTGTGCTCAGTGTGGCCTCTGAGGGGAGCATTAACCCTCCAGGAGCAGAGTCTGCCTTCCTCACACCAGAAGGCTCAGCCTGCACCTAATGACACCCCAGTGGCCAGACAAACTCCTTGTGATGGGCGAAAGAGCTGCAGCAATGGAATATTCAGAGCAAGTGTGATCAAAGGGTAAAGAAAAACATGAGCTAGAGCGAGGCTGAACAGTGGGAGATCATGGGAAAACTGCAGAGGCAGAAGATCTGGAAGTGTGGGAGATGGGATGGGCAGAAGCACCAGTGCCAAGGGATGGGGTAAAGCAGCACGTGGAGATGTAAAGACATTTTCTGTGGGAGGGGAGGTAGAAGGAAAAGAGAAGGAGAAAAATCTTCCGAATAAATGCACATTGGAGAGTCAGGACATAGCTGAGAGTAAGAAATGGGCTGTCTCCTGCATGATGAACACTGCAATTCATTTACTCCACTGAGGAATGACAGCTAATTATTCCAAATTTCCACGTCATAAATAATTTACGTGCAGCAGCCTGTAAAACACCATTAATCAGGAAGCTGCAAACAGCATCCCTTAGAATGATGCAAGGCCCACAAAGGAACTGAAGAGTCTTTGCCTGAAAGGGGAGGTCTGCTGTGTGCTCAAAGCACAGGAGATACCTTTGAACAGATCAGTGCAACTCCCTGTTACCTCAGCCCTCACAAAGTGACTTCAAACCATACACACACGTTCAAAAACCCCAAACAAACCAGTAATCACAACCAGGCCCTACCCCTCTTTCCTTCTTTACCTTCATCAATCTACTTCAATAGTCCTCCACCTTCACATCTTTCCTTCTGCCCTTTTTCCACCTTTTTCAGCAGCAGAGGCCATCTCTCCAGGTTTATCCAGCACTGTCTCATCTCCATCAGTGCCAAAGCCATTGCATCCAACACCAACACCTTTTAGTCACTCTCAGCTTATCTTTCTCAAGGCAGCTGCACCCCTCCAAAACACAGACACCCCC
This sequence comes from Corythornis vintsioides, assembly GCA_025447755.1. Lineage (NCBI taxonomy): Eukaryota > Metazoa > Chordata > Aves > Coraciiformes > Alcedinidae > Corythornis > Corythornis vintsioides. The sequence continues at coordinate 59,872 of JAOEGS010024026.1, forward strand.
CCCACCACCACCAACTCCTCCACTGAATCCCTTTTACTCTGCCCTGGTGAGACCACAGCTGGAATACTGTGTCCTGTTTGGGGCTCCCCAGGTTAAGAGAGTCAGGGATGTACTGGAGAAAGAGTCCAACAGGGGTTATGAGGAAGATGAAGGGACTGGAGCATCCTCCCTGTGAAGAAAGGGGAGATCACCTGGACCTGTTCCTGTGTGGGCTGCCCTGGGTGACCCTGCTCTGGCAGGAGGACTGGACTCGATCTCCAGAGGTCCCTTCCAACCCCTAACATCCTATGATTTCCATATGCTAATACTCTCCTGGCTCTATAGGACTGCAAGGCAGACTCCAAAGAGTTAAAGACTTAAGTCACGTTTCCTTGTGAGGCTCCATTAAGCAATACAAGTGAGTCTCGTGTAAAAGGATTTTTAGATCATGGTTACAAGTGCTGGTAATGAAGAGGATGAATGCTGGAAATGTCAGATGATCCATAAAGAACCACTGCTGTAAGATTTATCACATCCCACTGCTCCATCACTCCACCTGAATAATGAATGCCTTTCCCTTTGCATTTGTGTACAAAGCCCATTTGCACAACAGAGAAACAACTCTGGGAGCAAACAGAGACTCTTCCTTCCCTCTCACCCAGGCCTGGCTGGGCTGCCTGCACTGAGAGCTGCCAGTGGCCAGCTCCATCACTGCTCCAACACTGCCCTGTCCCACACTCCCAGCCTGACGTCTGCATGACAGAAAACAAGCAGCAAAAGCACCATTTATTTTTGCAATAACACGCTGTGGTGATGGGGCATTAACTAACATTAAGATTAATTGCTCTGAGCTAATGAATCATCCATTACTAATCCCTCAGAAGAGGTTACACAAGGAAAGAAGTTGTTGCTGGACTCAGTCCCTTGCAGGGTCTTGTCTCGCAGCCATGGTCACACAGAAATGTTTATTGATTCCAGCAAGAGATTTCTTGATAGAGGAAGAGAAAGATTGTAAAGAAAGACAAATCAAATTACAGATGAACAAGTCAGCAGTGTTGTTTGGTTGCCAGGTCCCTTCACACTCCTGTCGTGCTGGACTTGCAGTGCTTGTAGTAGTTTAGCCCTGACTTAGGTGGGTAAGTGCTGGGCTCTGCCAGGGGTAAGACCCCATTCCTAGGAAGTAAAGCAGATCTGGGAATCAACCTGTTTGTGTGTCAAAGACCAAGGCAGTACCTCAGAAGACATCCAAACGACACAGCCTCCTCCCAGTGCTTTGCTGAAGAGTGAGAACATCACCTCAAACCTCAGCTCCTTGATGATCCCCAGACAGAGGTTTTCTGTCTAGTTTTTTTTTTTTCCCCTGGCTCTTGCTCATTACCAGTCTCTACAGGTAAAAGGCACCTACCAGCTTCCACCTCTGCTCTGGAATAGCACTGATGTCCACAGGGTGACGTTCTATGACGTTGAGGAATCGGGCTTCAGGGACAGCAATAGCACAGATTATGTGCACCCACCTGGGAGGAAAGGCACAGAGACAAATCAGAGTCTAGCAGCACATGAATTAAACACCCTAGAGGGCAGTTAACATTTCTCTGGCTCCCTGAGCACCGAGGCATATTGATGGTGGTTGGCAGCCCTGGCAACATTACCCAGCGAGTGTTAATCACAGTCGCACAAGGTAAATGTCTCTGGAACAACAGGGATCAACCTTCTTATGCATCTGATTTTGCATGATCCAAACACTCTTTGAGAAGACTTTTGAGTGAGAACCAAATTCAACAAGAGTTCAGAGAAGCCTTAACAAGAAGTTCTACTGAGAAGCCAGGAGAAGAGTGGAAGGAAGCAGAGGGACTCAAGCTGAGACAGCAAGTGGCAGTTACCTCCATACCACCAGAACCAGCTCCTACACTGAGCAACACGACCACATTCACAACACTAGAAGAAGAAGGGAAGGAAAAAAAAAAAAAAAGACTAAAAAGCCACCACTTACCTCCCATCAGTGGTCATCTGAAGAGCTCCTCCCCTGAGATTACACAGGCAGCATTCCTGTAGGAACAACACTCCTTCAGAACCAGACCAGAAAACCCCAAAAAACAACAACTAGAGCACATCTGGGATGCAAAGGCAACCTCCCAGCAGCCAGCTCTGTGCCAACCCCCAGCTGCCACCCCCCAGCAGTTCTGTGCCAGCCCCAGCTGGGCTCTCACCGCTGCCCAGGCGCCGGCCGAGCACCGCGCGCAAGCCCAGCTCTCGTTCCCCAGCTCCGGACGAATCCCGTAGCAGCCTGCAAGGGAAGGGACAGCCTTCAGAATTCTCCTCAGGCACCTGCACTCCCCACTCCGTGCCTCCTCAGGTCAGAAGCAGCTTTAAAATGAGGGCTAGTGTTTGAGTAGCCACATTCGCTTGTCTAGGTTCACACCAAGACACAAGGAATTCGACTCTGGGGAGAGGGGGAAGAATTTGGGAGCAGCAGGTCTCAGAGAAGAACAAAACTTCCACACACATGTAGCACTCAACAGGCTTTTTTCCTCTTCTGAAAGAGCTGCAAGAGCAGCAGGTGGGTCCTTCAGGCTAGAGCAGGGCTCAGATGTGGTGCTGCTGCTGGGATGAGCTCACACATCAGAGCAGGCAAGACTGCCGAGTTCTAGCCTGAGTGAAGCAGTCACCTCTGCCAAGTGCTGCTATGAGGAAGGACAAACCCACTAATACTGCAGGGAAAATGAAGTACAAGCATTCCACACACAGCTCAGTGTGTTCTGCTCTAACATTCTGTGAAGCTGTGGCACTAATTCCTGGTTGTATGAGTGCCAGAAACACCTGACTACACAGAGCGTCAACAGCTCTAATATTCAAGCACCAAAGCCTCCTACTGCTGCTCTGCAGCACAGTGGTGTTATGCTCATTATAAAGACAGGGAAATGAGACCAAAATAGCCCTTAAAAATCCCTAAAAGGGACTGTTGTGCCACTGACAACAACAGGGACAAGACACAGAAGTTAACTTTGAAAGATTGGATCTGTGTGATTCCCCAAAGCCCTGTAGCAGAAAATGAAACGTCCCAAATAACACAAAGTTCATCCCATGGCCTTACCTACCTGAACAAAACTGAACATAAAACTGCAGCCTGGGAGTCTCCAATTACCAAATTAAACTTAAAAGAAAGCACTGAGATTGCCACAATAACCTGATTTATAAAAATCACCCACTTAACCAGATAAGCATTATGTCAAAAAAAGTCAATAATATAGATCCCCAGCTGCTCTCCTCATCTGAAGTCTCTTTTTATTAGATGGCAAATCTAGAAAGAAGCTCCCACCCAGCCCTAGGAAATGGGCAGTGGTGCTGAGGCTAAAAAATGGGAAACTGGGCCAAAGAGGATCTGCCACCCTTTGCTCCACAGCCTCTCTGGGCAGCCTGGGCCAGGCTCTGCCACCCTCACAGGGAAGAAGTTTCTCCTCCTCTGAGGGGAACCTTCTCTGCTCCAGTTGATCCCCAGTGTTCCTTGTCTGTTGCTGGGCACTGCAGAGCAGAGTTTGGTCCCTTCCATTGGCCCCCACCCCTCAGATATTGACAGACATGAACAAGGTCTCCTCTCTCAGTCTCCTCTCCAGACTGAGCAGCCCCAGTTCCCTCCCTTTCTCCACAGGGGAGATGCCCAAGTCCCCTCATCACCCTCAGAGCCTCTGCTGGCCTCTTCAGTAGGTGCCTGTCTCTCTCAAACTGGGGAGCCCCCAGCTGGGCACAGCAATCCCAGGTGTGGTGTCCCCAGGGCAGAGGGGCAGGACATCCCCCCTACCTCTGCTGGACACAGCTCCTGAACACCAGACTGCCCCACAGGGACGATTCCAAGGGAACAAGAATCTTTTCTGGGTTTTAGAAGAGCAGAAACCCTCCCAAATCCCTTCTCTGAACGTCCTTGCTGGTGTCATTACCCAGCCCAGCTGGGCGAGGGCACTGCTGGAGAGCAGGCTGCCAACTGCTTTTCCAGCATGCTGCCAGATTAGCCACCACACACCTCACACTGCTAGCCTGGAATCAAAGCAAATGGGTTCTCTGCAGCAAAGTCAAAGGGGTATCACAGCCTGCAAGTACAAACAGGGAGGAGGAAACAAGACACTGGAGACCACGTCAGCTTAGATTTAACTCCTGTCCTACCCTCAAGGGTAGGGCACAGCCAAAATAGAAAGCTCAATTACTCTGCACCCTGCCTGAGCCTGCAGATTAACATCCTCTTCCCACATCCCTCTGTCCCTGAATAGGATCTGGGCACTGGCACCACTTGGCCAGCCTGGTCTAGTGAAGCCATATGGATGTAGGAGATGCAGCAGCTCTGTTGTGATCACAGCTAGTGAAGTTCCAAAGCAGCCTTTATCCTCACTCACTCTGCATCCCAGGCTCTTATTAGCCAGAAATGACCACAATCAGGGATGCAGCCCAGAAATGGAAGTTGCTCTCCAGTTCCCCACCAGAGCCAGTCCAGCCGAGCTGCTCCGTGACCCGGGGCTAGAAAATGGGAACAGAAGTAATTCCAGCTGATGCAACTCAAATCAGATTTCCCATCTGTCAAGATCAAAGAGCTGCACAGGAACTCCTCACAGCCCCCAGTGCCAGTGTTAAGGAGATGTACAAGCAGAGGGGAGGAACATTTACCAGGATTAATCAGATCTTGTAGACAGAACTACCAGGGAAACAAACTGACATCTGTTCCTCTTTGTAATCAAGTGCCCTGTGCCCAGCAGCAACACAGGCACCAACAGCACCTCTCACACACTGCTCCAAAGCTCAGATGCAGGCAAGGACACAACCTGCTCCAGCAGAACAACTGAAAAGAGCCTGGTCAGCCTGGTGATTTCTGGACTCTCTCCCTGTCCTGCCTGAACTGAGGTGCCCAGAACTGGACACAACATTCCAGATGTGAACTCACCAGGGCAGAGAGGAGAAGAACCTCTCTGGACCTGCTTTATTATTACACACAAACAAATACAAAACAAGATAACCAAAGAAAGAATCTTTTCTGTGAGACAGAGAAGACTCAGACAACAAAACAAAAGAGTAAAAAGAGTATTTGTGAGGATTTTTTTGCTCAGCAATTGCCAAGATGGACCCAAATACAGACATGGACCAGTACCAGGAAGGGAAGGAGTGGGAGGGAGGGGTAGAGCAGAAGGAATTCCAAGATAGGCAACAAGAACTTGTGTCTCAGTCCCCAAAACACCCTGGGGGAGAAGGCAACACTCACTTGCATGGACCTGCAGGCAGCATTTGGCACAGGATATCAAGGGACTGGTTCCATCCTCTCCAATGGATGAGTTGGAAGGAAGAGGCTCTGTGTTTTCTCCACTTGAGGTAAAGCACATCTCTGGGATCAGAGGTTTGGTCTTCTGTCCACACTTGGAAAGGTGGGTGAAAGTGGGGGGCTCCCCTGCAGAGACTGGGGCAGCTTCTTTATCCACCTGCAAGGACTTGAGGAGAAAAAGATCATCCCATGGTATCATCTCTCCCCTGGTCACAGCTCCAGCTTTCAAGTGTTCCCCTTGCAGAGAGTGTCACCCAACAGCTACCACCTCCACCTGCACACCCCCAGCCCTGCCTTTTGCTCCTCTCCCTCTTCCTTAGGCTTCTGGTGGGATCTGGAATCTACTCTGTAAGCTCAAAGCATGAGAAAAATGAAAAGCTCTCCCTGTTTTACTTCTGTAAAAATCTAAATTCCTAAACTGCAGGTGAAAATATTCAAAAAAAGGAAAATAAAAAAGGAAAATCTTAATAAAAATAAGATCTCTCATCCCTCTCTCCTAACCTTCTGGCATCCTTCCCTACTCCTCCTGCAAGAATTTCTCCTGAAGGACATTTCAAGGTTTCTGGTAGCAGAGCAGAGTTAAAACCAGTGGATTAAACAGGCCCAGCTGTACCCAGTTTTCCTTACAGCCACCAGCAGCAGTCAGAGCAGGTATTTCCATTCTGTGTTAGAAATCAAAGAGATTTTTACTGAAGGGGGAGGTGGGCTCCTCTTTTTTTTTTATAGTCTGCATCTAAGCCACGTGTCCCTCCTGGACACTCAGAGCCAGAGTTGGCTCTCTAAGCATGTAAGAACAGATCAATACAGAGCCAGGCAAATAACTCCCTTCATCTGATAAATTCTGCTTTTTCTGCTTGTAACATATCCCAAAGCATCCTGGTAGTTCCAAGAAAGAAAAAAAAGGGAAATAAAAGCCCTGTGTGCTAGCTCAGGGAATGTTCTTTTGCTGCTTGTCTGCATCTCTTCAGCAGCCCAGGCTGGCACCTCCACTCGAGGGATCACAGAGCCAGTGTGGCACCATGTCACTGCAGGAGGTGGTGTCTGCAGTGCAAAAGCCTCTTGACTGAGTTTCCCACTCTGAGAAAGCCAGAGAACAAAAACCCCAAAACAAACCCCAAGGGCCCCATCTGCCCCTCTGCCCAGCGCAGCCCGGGGGGCAAATCTGCACCAGGCTCCTGTGGGCATCTGCAAGCTGCCTGTGCTGAGGGAGTGGCCACCCCCCAGCAGCCCCCAGGGTGGCAGGCAGGGGCAGGGGGCAGCAGGTACCTGGGTGTAGGGGTAGAAGAGGGTGCAGACAGCACAGTAGGGCTCGCTCAGGGCCGCGGCCGCGTTGAATTTCCTCTCAGCTGGGAAATGCTGCACTTTGTTCTTCCACTGGAAGGACAGCAAAGATTTCAGAGCCTCTGGGTCACTCATCTCCTCCTCGCCAGAAAATGGAAAGGTTTCTGAGAAGAAACAAACAAACCAATGGACAGTCAGCAGAGGCAAAGCTGCCTGCAGAGGCTAGAAGGCAGGCAGAAGCAGGGGAGCCAGGCTTGCCAGCTCCTGCCAGCTCAGCACACACTGCACCAGAGCTGCCACAGAGCAGGGCAGACTGACAGGGATGTGTCCACAGCCTCAGCTTCAGCCACAGGCCCACGTGTGCCCACACCTCGTGTAAGGCTCTGGCAGAACTCTCCTCAGACCAGGGAGCCCAGGCACACAGAGGCTCTTCCTGGCTGGCTTTTGGAGAAGTCGAGCCCCTTCAATGGCATTTTGAGACTCAAGCCCCAAACCAGGCCACATGTTCCTCCAAATCTGAGCCAAGGCACATCAGCAAACATGGAAGGATTTATGAGGCCAGTGAAATCACTGAAACCAGCAGCACAATCCAGAGGGGCAGAGACAAAAGGAGGTGACCGTGCCATGTCACCAGCACCCTCACTCAGCCCAGGACAGGGTCTGGGTGACAGTGTTCAGCATGGCTCCTGCATCCCAACTTCTACACCAGTAGAAAGGACTAAGAATTGGCCTCAGCCAAGTCTCCTGGAGCATATGCACTCCCTTCACTGGCATGCTCCTCACTGCAGCCCCCACATCATCCCTACACAGGAGCCCCAGAAAGTGAGGAGCAGAGAGCTGCTCTGTTCCCTGGCAGGAAGGGATGAATCTGATCAGAGTTTGCCCACCAGTGCTGTAAATCAGCTCCCCAGGAGCACCAGCTTGCTCAGAAAGCTGCTCCCGAGCCCAGCAGCACCACCTGATGAGTGGGAGAAGGAAGCTGTCTGCTGAGTTTGCTGCAGGGGCTCTCCCCATAACAACTCCACTGGTCTCAGCTGCCTCTCAACCCTCCAGTCCCTGGCACACAGACCCAGGGCTCCAGAAGCATCACCCTGAGGGAGGCACTGGAGCTGCAGGCAGGTGCAGAGCATCCCCTGCTGCACAAAGCTTCTCTGAAACCAGGGGACATATTCTCTGAAGGAAAAGTGAGCAGGAGCACATTGTCCTTTTGAATGTTGAAGTGTGAAGGACTCTGACAGCAGGACTGCCAACTGCACCTTCAGCTACCTGCCCCAGCATGCAAAAGCTTCTTCTGTGTGGGGAACTTTCTATACTCCACAGCTTATATTCTCTATGTACTTTATAACATAGGCAAGACCCAGAAGGGGTAAATTACACCACACAACAGAACTGAGATAGGAGTCTTTTTTTTTTCCTTCTTTTTTCTGACATCTAGACTGTTCTGGCACTCAGTGACTGCAGTGTGGGAAAAGGACTCTCAGTGATGAACAGTTAAGCACCGAGAGACTTTCTAATTCTCATCCTTGGATCTGCCAAGAGCAGATAGACCCCAATATGCACATGAATTAAAAAGCCAGCCAGGGTGTAAGAATTAGCTTTTCCTATAAACAGAACAGCAGATCTACAACCTCCTCCTCCCTCCGAGGTGATCAGATCTCATTTTAATGCACTATCAGAGATGGAGCTTTTACTTCAAGATGTTATTTTCTGTGAACTCTTTTTTTTTTTTTCCCCTCTGCCCAAAATGTTGCCTCATTCTGCAGCCAGCAAAATATTTTTCTGGAGAGAAAAAAGGGTGGGAGGTGAGAAGGGACACCTCCCACGGGTGAATTTAGTTTCCAGCTGGGTTATCAGAATGAGAACACGCTGCATTTTCTATCAGTTAAGTGTAACACAACAAGTTTCAGGGCATCCAATTATGTTAATGGCTTCAGCAGCTTGCAGCAGGGCAGAGGCAGAGGCAGCCCCAGTTACTCACCCTCATCACTGGAGGTCTCCTGTTTGACCACCGACAGCGGGGAGCGGGTCGGGGGTTTCCCCAGCGGGTGGCGACGACTCTTCTTGATCTCCATCTTCATCTTGGAAAAGGCAGCTGCAGTCTGCAACAAAGGACACAGCAGTCTGAGAGAGCAGGACAGCTCGATGGGAACCCCAGATCACCTTGGACAGAGAGCACAGGAGGACAGAGGCAGAATTCTCATCATAAAGAGCTCTGGGATTTGCAGGGCAAACTCTTCCCTGCCATCCAAAGCCTCCCGAGCCACTCACTGCAGGAGACAAGGGCAAAGCTGCTCCTTAAGATCACAGGATGGGGGGGTTGGGAGGGAGCTCTGGAGATCATGGAGTCCAAGCCCCTGCCAGAGCAGGGCACCCAGGGCAGCCCACACAGGAACAGATCCAGGTGGGGTTGGGATCTCTAGAGGAGACTCCACAGCCTCTCTGGGCAGCCTGGGCCAGGCTCTGCCACCCTCACAGGGAAGAAGTTTCTCCTCATGTTGAGGTGGAACCTTCTCTGCTCCAGCTTGAATCCTTTGCCCCTCATCCTAATGATAAACTGCAGTGCTTTCTTAAAATCAGAACAGCTCCCAGCCTGCTGATTCCATTACCTGACACTCAGTCTGAGCCTGGTCAATCACCTCACCAGCTCAGACACCCAGCACAGAAGTCATTCACAGGGCCTATGGAACCAGAAACATTTCCCTGGAGCATTCCATGGATTTCTCACCAGCAGGTTTATATTGTGCTGGAGCTGCTGCCCCGTGTCCCTGCCAACACTGAAGGTACCAGAGGGGTCCTCAGCCAGCAGCAGGGCTGCAGCACTGAGGGCGAGATCAAAATACACTCCAGGTGACACAGGAGTGAGCAGAGCTGACTGCACTTGTGGCAGCCCAGCAAAGCATGGAGGTTGTTCTCTCCAGTCTGTTCCTGAGAAAGCCTCTGTGGCTCTCCACCACAGCACCACTGCCCTGGAGGCTCTGGCACAGCTGAGGACTCCTCCTATTCCAAGCCTGGTCCTCAACCCGTTGCTTACAACCATCAAATGTTTCCCTCTCCTCCCTGGCCATGCACCCCCAAAATCACTGACCTCTGGAGTGACCTCTGGGTGTCCAGCTTCTGCATTCTCCTCCTCCTTCACTGACACTTCCATGGGAACAGTCGGCTCCCTCCAACCATGGCTCTTCTGGGTGGCAAACTGCTCAAAGGCCTGCTGGCAGGACATGTGCTCCTTGTCAAACACCACCTTTTTGGTCCTGGGAACCACGTAGAGCATGGGAATGATGGGCCGAGGCTTGAAGTCATCCTCCTCAGCAGGGGCCTCTGAGGGCTGGATGATGTTCAGGGGAGCTGAGGCTGAGCTCTTCTGTGCTGCGGATGGCTGGGGGGCTGCTGGGGGTACTGGGGGCCGTGGTGCTGGTGCCTGGTCCCCTGCCAGCTGCTGCTGGGGAGCAGGAGGGGGTGGCAGTGGTGCCTGCTGCTGCAGAGAAGGTGGAGCTGCCTGCAGATGGTGCTGGAAAAGGTGCTTCTTCTTCCTCTCACTTTTCACTTTAGGAGGCCGGGCTTTGACTTTGCAGTCACCTGCTCAAGGGAAGAGGCAACATTCAGCTTCACTGCCAGGACTGCTGGGCACTGAGTCCCTGTCTCCTACTAACAAAAAGCTCCAGAGCTGGCTTAACATGTCACAGGACAGAAGGATTCTTCCTTTCAAACAGGCACTGAAAGCTGTACACACATCCAGCTGGACTTAGCACCCCCTCAGACAGAAAGTGTCAGCTCCATGGACTGTTTAGCTCTTGACTGAAGCAGAGAGGCTGCCAAAGTGAACGTGGCCTGGGGGGAAAGGAGCTAAACCCCTGTGAAACTGGAGAGTGTGCCAAAAAATAATAATGTTTAAATCATATTCCATTAGGCCTGACTCTGTGTTGCAGGTCTCTGTATCACCAAAGTGGGGTGAATAAAACCATCCACATGGGAATTTCCACCTCAACATGAGGAAGATCTTTACTGTGAAGGTTACAGAGCCTGGAATGGATGCCCCAGAGAGGTTGTGGAGCCTCCTCTGGAGACTTTCCAGACCTGTCTGGGTCCATTTCTGGGTTACCTGCTGTAGTTTGTATCCAAGCCCTGCCACGTGCCAGAGCCTAGGGCAGAACTGAGCAGACACCTGACTCATTATTGCCAGGAGATTTCTCCTGTAAGGTCTTTCACAGAAGCTGCTGTTCAAGCAGAAAGCACAGTGCTGAACTAAGCCTCTTCCAGCCCTGGTACCCAGCTTCCCTTTCCCATCTCACTCCTTTGTCCTTGGCTCTCCTCACTCAGCTCCACAGTGCTGCAGGTCCCTCACAAGGCTGTGACAACAACAATGCTTCTTGAACAGACAGGCAGCTTGGGGTTTTTTCACTCATCAAAGCCTTCCCCACCTATCTCCCCAGCAGAACTCTCTTCAAGGATCCACACCTTTGGATTTTACAGCATAATGAAAATCCCTGCTGGCCACAGAGTGAGTGTCTCTAGGTTAGGACACGATGCCTTCCCACCTTGCCTCATTCCAGCTGCAGTGATGGATGTTCCCTTTGCCCAGCTCTCCCCTGGCTCCATGAATGAAGTGATCAGTTCACTAAAAGGCAAGTAAATAATAGATGCTCCACAGACAGATGCCAGCTCTCGATTTATTTCAGAGCAGATTGTTTTTCAGCTGCAGAGGCTCTGACTAAATGACTGCTACAAAAGGTCATTTTCCCACTGACTGGGTGGGGTGGGGACTGATGACAACAAAGGGCAGAGGAAGACCATTCACCCTGGCAATGATCCCCAGTCCCAGCCCAGACTCCTCCATTAAGTAGACTAAAGCTGACCAGTAAAGAGAAAACCAGATCAACCACCACACACCTGCAGGAGCAGGGTCTGAAAGGGGAATAACCCCCAGTAAAATGAAGTGCTAAAAGCCCTGCTGAGACTTCCCAGGGGATACCTCCACCTTCCCAGAGAAGGTCTGACCACTTTATTTCCACTCATTTCTAAACATGGGAACAAGCCCAGCCCAAATGGTTATTATTGGACTTGTGTAGGCAGCCCCTCAGCTGAACTGCTCTGTTCCATCCACAGCAAGGAATATTGAATTTCCTTAGAGAAACAAACACAGCCAACGAAGGGCAAATTGGATTTTTCCTCAGTTGCACAAAAAGCAGATCATATTTACTCTCTCCACACTTGGAGGATTCTCTACCCAGCAACAAAACAAATGCCATTCACCAGTTTATTGACTTCCAAATGGGCAATTTGACAGCAGCTGGCACCTAGAACTTTGTCTAAAAGTTTCTGCATTAAGATGAACAGACCAGTTTGCAAGGGAATCTATAAAATCAGAAGCCAGGAGAGAGCAAGGGAAGAGTCAAGGTCCCTGCCTGGCTCTCATGAACAGGTCAGGAAAGGAAAGGGATCTTTAGACTCAAATCAATAGGCAGGTTGAGAGGGGAACTGTCCTTCCACTGAAGGGAAAGGCACAGGGAGCCTTTTTGGTTTTGATGGTGACAAGACTGGAGGGTGTTTGTCCAGAGAGAAGGTGAACCACCAGCCAGAGTTCCCTGCAGCTGCAGGCAGCCAGCACCTTGAGGGGAAGGGTGCTGGGGGGAAAGCCCTCCTGTGGCAGAGGACTGCTCACCCTGGCTTGGCAATGAGGTGATCAAAACCTGCTACAGGGGTGTGGGCTTCATCTGCCAGAGCAGCTTCCCCTGGCACTGGGCAAAGACAATGAGAAATGGATTTCAGCAGCAGTAATTTAGCCACAACTTTAGTTAAATAATTGGTACTGTCAACAGCTCAAAAAGAAATTGTAAATTCAACTTCTTAATCCAGCAGAAGCACGGGCAGGGAGAGAAGATGGAGCTCCCAGCAAGAGACCAGCCACACTGAGCACCAGACCCCTCAGAAGCTGCAAAGAGTCCAGTTTAGTGACTGCAGTGGTGCTGAAAATCACTTTTGCCCTCCTGTGCTGCCAGTCAAAGAGCTCTTGCCATGCAACCTGAGCGTGTGATTGGGAATCTGTTCAGCTAGAACAGAGGCTTGGTTTGCTCCTCTGCCATTGTGAGGATCTCAGATCTGTCCTTGTCACTTTCCTCTTGTCTCTAAAGGGCTATCAGCATTTTTGGGTCATTCATTATTCTATTATTAAGTATCAACAGTTAAACTGGTACAAGAGCTAAGAGCAGAGAATTCAACACTGAATTCTCTCTGCTGACAGCAGCTTAGGGCAGCAGAAATTGGCTAAGTGCTCTGTGCTCCTCCTGCTCTGTACAACTCCCTATTTCCTGTGGAAAGAGAAAATACACTGCCTAGATAAGAGACTCTGAACTGAACAAAAACCTCATTTCTCTTCCCACAAATTTCCTTTAAGATCATTATCCAGGTTCTCTAAACAGTTTGCAGCCTCAGTAAACAAATAAGGGATATATCAGTATATGAAAATGAATTCACTGGTGTTTATGAAATGCTCCAGTGCCTCAGAGAGGGGGAGCATCATGCACACATTAGCTGTGCACATTAAGGGGGGGAAAAGCAGCTTATTCCCAGCAAGAATTGCAACCTTTTACACTCAAGAAAGCTGAAAAGCTATGGCTAGGCTTAAGGAAAACCAACCCTGCAGCTCAGACCCCACACAACCTAAGGGTGACTTTATTTAGTCTCTGGAGGAGCTGGGGAGGGAGGGGCAGGGGAAAGATGAACTGCACAAAGGAGTGCACAAATCCTTCCTGTTCTGAGTAGGACACAAAATAGCTGTTTCTCTATGCAATATTTTAAGATATTCCTCCTCATATATATGTTTTTACAAATCTCTAATAGTTTGGGCAGAATTTTCAAGCCCTGCCAGGAAAGATGTTTGGACTGGATCCTTCAAGAGGGGGGAAAATCCACTGCTGTGTAAACAATGGTGTGTTTGTCAGCACAGACTCCACTGGTATTTTAACAGAGACAAACTACAGCAGACAAGTTCTTCACTAAAGTGTTAGAGAGAGGGAGAGCCCCAGGTCTGGGAGGGAGCCCCAGGTCTGGGAGAGAGCCCCAGGTCTGGGAGAGAGCCCCAGGTCTGGGAGGGAGCCCCAGGTCTGGGAGGGAGCCCCAGGTCTGGGAGGGAGCCCCCGGTCTGGGAGGGAGCCCCAGGTCTGGGAGGGAGCCCCAGGTCTGGGAGGGAGCCCCAGGTCTGGGAGGGAGCCCCAGGTCTGGGAGGGAGCCCCAG
>JAOEGS010024026.1:84245-103674 GCA_025447755.1 Corythornis vintsioides
GTTGGAGATGTCCCTGCTGAGTGCAGGGGGTTGGACTGGGTGCCCTTTGGAGCTCCCTCCCCATCCATTCCATGATCCAAGTCCTTCCAGGAGAACACCCTTAAACAGCTATCTCATTTGTTCTCCTCTCACAGGCACGTGCTCACTGCTGCTCATTCCATAAACCACTTCTGGGCTCATTTCCCTTCCACTCAGCCCAGCAACAACCTCAGCTGGCCAAGGTTTCCAGAGGGACAAAGACACATAACCTGAGAGGGCAGCTGTTCCAGGCGGAAACAAGGAGTTAAACTTTGAGATGAAAGAGGAAAAAGAAACCCAGACCCTCACATGAGTAGTTTGTGTGTTTAATGGTTGGTAGTTTAAAGCTCCTGGGAAAGCAGATGAGCCCTGACCCCCTGTTTCCAGTGTAATTACCAGCATTGCCATAAGTCTCAACAACAACCCAGTTCATTAGGAAACCCACTGGAAATCCTCTGCAGCTTCATAAACAAAACAATTAGGCAGCACTTCCCAAGGACTCCCTGGTCCCTGGCCCCAGGACATGCTTCCTCAGCCTGCTTCCAGAACCTTCCACCTGGGTTTAGAGGATAAAGGAGCTGGGGCAGTGTGAGTGGAGGCAGCTTTACCCCTCTGCTCTGCTCTGGGAGGAAGAGGACTGTGGATGAAGACAGAATCCAAGGTGCTATGGGATGTGCTTCACTGTAGGCAAAGAGCTGAACCATCCCCACTGGCACCAGGACCTGCTGCTGGCACATGGACGTTTCTTAGGGGTGTCTTTTGGGAAAGCTGGTTTGCAACCTCTGTCAGAACTGGCCTTTATCTTCTCCTGTCTGGAGACCACCCCTGTAGGGATGCCAACCTCTCCTGAGCCCACCTCAGCCAGACACAGCCCTCCCCCCTGCAGGACAAGCACAGCCACCAGAGGAGCAGGGGGAGGGAAACCCTCAGTGGGTCTGGAGTTACCATCCCAAGGAGGAGGAACCTCTTCCCTGTGAGGGTGACAGAGCCTGGAAAATATTCCTCCCTGGTTTTCTAGGCTCTGCCTGTGCAGGCAAATATTAACTAGAGCAGATACAAATAAACACATCCTTTCTCCAGTGCATTCTTTTAGCAGTAGCATTAAGGTCTAAAGCAGAATATTCAGATTACAGCCAGCTCCTGAAACACTGTGCCAGCATCTCCAACACTACACAAAAACCAACCCCATCTAACTGACTTCTTCCAGACCCCTTTTTTCTCTGCACACTGGCAGCTTGCTGCTCACGTTAGTCAAACAGGAGTCTATCTTCAGGAGAGCATTCCCTGCTGGGCTTCCAGCTGCAAAGGATGCTGAGCTCAATTCCCATCACGTACTTGGAAAGACCTGGTGACAGCACACCAGGATTATCTATGGGAGCCCCAAGATGAACTGAAGGTCTCCCCCTCCCAGCCCTAGACAAGTGTCTGACAGATGTGCTGCTCAGCCACAGCTTCTCAGGCAGATCAGGTGCAATGGGCAGGCTGTGGCTGGCCTCAAAGTCACCTTGACTGGGAAGAAGTGGCGGCCACAGGAGGTTCCTCCAGGACAGATGGAGACATTTCCACTGGCAATAAATGGGATCACTGCTAAAGAGCTGTTAATTCTCCCACTCCTGGGCACAGTGTCCAGCTGTAGGCAAGACATCCATCTCCCAGTGGTGCACCACCTCATCATTACAGAGCTGAAGGAAAGGAGGATGTTGTCCCCCTGAATCTGAGGAGTGCCATTTGCTGAGGAGAGCAATCCCTGCTGGGGACTCACACTCAGAGCCCTGCCTGTCACACACAGCACTGAGGCTACAGCAGCATTAGCAGAAGGATCAGCAAATCAAACCTCAGAGGCAAGCACGAAAAAGCTGAACCAAGACCCAGGAAAAGCTGAAGAGACAGAGAATTGTGCTGCAGGTCTGGGATAAGCCACGTGCCAAAGCCACCAGCTCTCCAACTGCCCACCTGAGCCTGGGACACCTTCAGCTGCTGCAAAGACACAAATTCCTCTCTGTTTTGGTTCATAAAGATATTTTGGCCAATATGCTCTTACAGCAAGAGGCTCCTGATCAGCCATGGTTACAACTTCCAGCTGAAGATGTGGAACCCAGGATCACAGCAAGATACCACCCTACACAGCCCCTCTCTCCCTCACACCAGCTTCTCCTCAGCACTTCTGACACTCCAAAACCTCTCACTGGATACTCCAAAAGCTCTGGACTAAACTGCACAGTTATTTAGTCACTTGGGGATTCACCAAACCAATTTTCACTTCCTTTTTACCCATACAATAGAATCAGAGCACCCTGGGTTGGAAGTGACCACTACAGGTCATCGAGTCCAAGCCCCTGCAGGGAGCAGGGACACCCTCAACCAGCTCAGTCACTCAGAGCCCTGAATCATCATTTCAGCCCAACCACCCTGGCTATGAGTTCCCACAGACACAAGCCTGTTTACCCACCACTAGTTTCCTACCTAACTCTGCAGCCATTGGTCTGGGGGGGTTGGTTTTCTTTTTTCTGCTGATGCCTGTTCTATAATTAGAGCAGAACCAGTGTCTGAGCAGCTGATCCTTCCCTTCAGGCTGATTCTGCTGCAGCTTGCACAGCCAAGGCAGGTTCTGCTGTGGTGAGCAGAAGGTTCCATCCATCTGGCAGGCAATTAGCACGGCCCTGTGGATGTTTCTCCAAGGTGAGCCATTACCTTCTGATGGGAGCCCTCCCTCCCCACCCACCACTGACATCTATGGCTCTCAGTAGAGCCCAATCCAAATTCCATCCCCAGGATAATGGCCAGGAGAACATTACAACTGGCTCATTTGGAACCTTACAGTGTCACTGTTCTCACGAGTGCTGGTAGGACAAGACAGCTCTATTGCCAACTGGAGGGAAGGAGAAGGATCACCTCCTGCCCAACTGGTTTCAGTGCAGGAAGAGCATGCCCCTGCAGTGCCACCAGGCAAGAGCTTCCAAGAACTTGATAAATCACACAATCACAGAATGGTGAGGGTTGGAAGGGACCTCTGGAGATCACTGAGTCCAAACCCTTCTCTGGGCAGTGTGTGCCAGGCTCTGTCACCCTCACAGGGAAGAAGTTTTTCCTCATATTGAGATGGAACTTCAGGGCACCACTGAACAGAGCCTGGCCCCTTCTCCTTGACCCTCACCCTGCAGGTATCTGTAAATATTCATAAGATCCCCTCTCAGGCTTCTCTTTTCCAGGATAAACAGCCCCAGATTTCTCAGCCTTAAAAGCTTAAAGGTGTATATGACAAGAAAAAAACCCCACCAAAATTCTCCTTGGAAGTGGGTGAGGATAATCTAATTGTGCCTGAAAACACAGAAATCAATAAAGGCTTTTTTCTGCATTTACTAAACCTGCAGCAGTTAACCAAAACCCACACACTGCAGGATGTGTCTCTCCACAAACGTGCAGGCAGCTCCAGCACCCCCAGTCAGCTGCTATTTCATTAAGTCTCTGTTTAACTTCAAATGAGATTTCAACAACCCTTTCACCCTTCCAGTGCAGCAGCATTCCCAGCTCCTCCAGAACCTGAGAGGAAGGTACCAAAGAGTTAATTACCACGGGCGATTACTTGGAAATCTCTGAGCAGACAAGTGTCACAGAGCAATGGAAATAAATTGGGCATCTCCTTCCACACCTCAGCTGGCTCTCCCTGGATTTGCTCAGAGCTCCCCGTGCTGCTTGTTCAGTAATTTCACGCCGTGCTGCCCACCAGCCTAAGCAGGGAGGCTCCATCTGAACCAGCTCTTCCCACTGCCACTTGTTTGGGAACACATGGCTGAACCCAAAATTGCTTTCACGTTGGAGCAGTGCCCGCTGGCAGAGCCCTGCTGGAGGGGCTGTCAGGATCTTCCATGCTAAGCCCCCTTTTCCAGGGTGTGACCCCACGACCGTTTGCTACAGACAAACCTGCCACGGCAGCTCACAGCCCACAGAGGGGATTCTGCACCTTGCAAATGAAGTTTGCTCGGCTGTTTGAGGCTGATCTGAGACCTCTTAGGGTTCTAGGATTTTCTCACCACCCCTTTAACTCCAGAACAAATTCAAATAGATGAGTCCAGCCTCTGGGGCTTGTCTATGGCCTGGGTGGGATCTGGGGAACTCACAAACGCCAGCAGAGAGATGAATGAACAGGGTGGGGGACACAGAGGACAAACACAACTACTGGAAAGAGTCCAATGGAGGCTCTGAGGATGATGAAGGGACTTGAGCAGCTCCCCTGGGAAGAAAGGCTGAGGGAACTGGGGCTGTTTAGTCTGGAGGGGAGAAGCCTGAGAAGAGGTCTTGTTCATGTCTGTCGATATCTGAGGGGTGGGTGTCAGATGGAAGGGGCCAAACTCTGCTCTGTAGTGCCCAGCAATAGGACAAGGAACAATGGGGATCAACTGGAGCAGAGAAGGTTCCACCTCAACATGAGGTGGATTAAGAAATTACTAATTTCCTTTTTCCCCCAAAGACTGTGTGGAACTGATCCTCAATTTTTAAAACCACAGCTCCTGCTGAATCTGCTGTGCTGATTCCTGCTGAATCTGTGGAGTTACAGTCCACACTAAAAATCCAGCACTGTGGGTGCTGTTGTGAAAACCATTACTGATTTCAGAGCTGCTCAAAGTAACAAAACATACAAGAAATTTGCCCTAATGGGAAGTAGCTACACAAAGTCATTTCAGCATGACTCTCCTCTTCAAACTTAACTGAGTGTACAGACTAAAGAAATTCAGATATTTTCAGAAGGTTATTACCATAGCCTTATTAAAGCTTAAAAGTACTTCCAGCTTATTTCTTCCCCTTCAGCGTGTACCTAATGAATTGTATTCGGTTACATCAGTCACCTCAGTCACTGTGAAATGCAGCTTAGATGCATTAGAAAACTAATCCAAACTTACTAGTGCCCAAACAACCTCTTCACGAGGTGCAGGTAACATCTGGCATTTGAGAAAGCGATTATTAGGCCCTCAAAACACCACGAATTGGCAACAGGCACAAAGCAGCAACGTTGCCCAGAAAAATGGCATTTTCTGCTTCGTTTTTCAGGGCGAGTGTCCCACTCTCCTTCCTTTGCCTGCCACGGGCTAGTGGCTTTGAACACCCTCCCAGCCCAAGGGGCTCCCACCTGGGTTGCCATCTTGCCGTAGTCGATCCACCGCAGCGTGGCGAAGTTGGTGGACTCGGCGCAGTTGAAGCCGTGGTTGAAGCCAGCGTGGTAGCCATAGGGGAAGGTGATCATGAACTCCCCAGCTTCCTGGGTGATCTGAAACACAAAGCCAAAGGGGAGAGGGAACCCACGGATCAGATGATGTAGCAGTTTGAAAAACTAGAGTTCTAAAGAAATGAAAATGAGAGGATAAATCTCCCTCAGCTGGAGGGCAGGTCACTGCCGGCCCTTGGCTAAACCCAGAACAATTCCTGGTTAACTGCAGAAAAATTGAATTCTTTCCATTAAGATTAAAAAACTCCCAGTACAATGGATGGAATGGGTCACAAGATTCTAACTATTTAGACTCTCAGGCTCCAGTTACCAAAAGGGTCTCAGGCTGCAGCATTCCAGGGATCAATAAATCTTTAGATCGTGACCCCTGGGCCCAAACTCTCCCCCAGCATGGTAGGGGAGCCAAGAACACTGGATCTCCCTCCTGCATGGGCTCTGCACTGCAAGGTCCCCCTGAAGTACACTCTGCCTTCCTCACATTTATCAGTCTTACTGCTGCTTGTTCACCCTTGAGTCAAACCCCCAAATCCCTGCCCAGTATGCGTCTACTTAAGTAAAATGAAGCAACAATAAGCATTCTGGGCATTGCCAAGAGAAGGGTGAAAAACTGCAGATTACAGCTGTAATCAGAGGCCAATCAATTTGCAAAGCTTCCAGAAAATCCTCTGCAGAGGAGATATTGTGGTAAAAAAAGGAATGTCACAGTCAGAGGGTGAAAGGCACTGGCGAGGTGCAGGCCTCGCGGCCCAGGCCCCGCCAGCCAGCCCCCGACTGCTCCTCCCTCCCTTGGATGAGGAAAGAGGCTCCATTTGACCTTCCCTGTCCTTCCAACCCAGAAGTGCTGACAGACCTTCCACAGCCCTCACATGCCAAGCAATTCCATTTGGATCCCTTCCCACCAGCAGGAACTCACTGTTCAGGGCCTAGAGGCTTCAAAGGACTTTCCACCTCTAAACACAATGATGAGGCCAAAGAATAAAATATGTCAACTGAGAGAAGTCAGAACAGTTCCCCACTTGGCCAGTCTAACACCTACACTTGATAATGTTACTGACAGTAGCAGAATAATTAAAAAGAAGAGAGAATTAGAACTGTTAGGACAGTAGCAGAAGCTTCTGGAGCACTTCTGGGCTGAAGCCTGTTCTGCACCTGGCTCCACGGAGCATCCTCCCACCCTCGTACATCAAAGCAGAGGGCAGACTGCTAACTTCAGAAGACAGAAAGATTATGTTTCTGTCAGGAAATCTACATCCTGGTGTCTTCATTTCAAGCCTACGGTGTATGTCCTCCATGTCACTGCTGTCAACATTATCCCTCCAATAAATTAGAAAGCACTCAAGATGATGGATAGGCCATGCAGAAAAGTAATAACTATTGAAGGAAAGCCAGCACAGACTGCCACTCATGGAGCAAGCCCTAAATTTACTGACTCTTGAGGAATAAATGGAGAAATCAATAGGAGATTACAGAAATACACATTTTTAATTATTAAAAAGCTCTAGTATTGACCCGTTTCTTTTCTTTTTTTTTTTTCCAGAAGTAAATACCATTATAGAGATTTACAGTGAATTGCACCTATTCACTTCATTGAAATCTGCCAAGAATGCAGATGAAGGGATCCTATCTCTGTTTCTAAAGCAGAAAGGCACATGTTCTCTGGTTCTGAATAGCAGTGCTCCTCCTTCAAAAGCTACTATTTCAGGACAGGATGCATTCAGATATAGGCTGCCGAGACTGAAGAGATCTCCTCCTCCTTTTTACATTTAAAAGCATCCTTCCAATGAGTGCCACAGAGAAGAAAGTAGCTGTCATAAAAAACATACTTTCCCCACTACCTGCTGTAAATCAGGATTAGGAATTATATTTAAATATGTGTTAATAATCCTCCTTGCTTTAAAAATAAAGCTTGGTTCTGACATTAATATTGTCCTTTATGTGTACACTGGTCTCTCCTCCTCTTGTGTAAAAATTAAGAGAAAAACCAGATTCTCAGCAGTAAGATTTCTACATTTGCTGAGTAGGAAGGAGACTCCAGACACCAATCTGCAAAAACCCTCCACGGCACAAGGCAGAAGATTCATAGTAGGAAGCCAAGCTAAGCAGGTAAAGACTTTTAACCAAGCAATAAATTAGCAGTGCCCTTATTTAAAGCACTTTGCATCCCATCCCTCTCAAAGCTCAGCAAAGATGACTTGGGATTAGCTCAGAAGGAAATATTTCCTCTGGTGCCTTTCTCCAAACCTCTTTGCTCCTCTTGCTCAGCCATGGATCAGAGATCACTTAGTACAATTACTGGCCGATGCCACTTCCCTCAGACAGATGGAAAATCAAACATAAATCAATATATTATTCTGGAGGAAAATGTGCCCACCTACAACATTCAAACATTTGAAACCCTGAAAGAATTTCTTCCACTTTCTGACCTCTGGGAGAGCCCAGAGCACCACCCAACTTGCTGCTTGAACGAAGGGCCAGAAATTAATCCTCATTTCCCAGTCTCCTCCAGTCTGCACTTCACATGACAAACTTCACTGAAATGGCTCGTGTGCACCAGAGGGGTACTTTGTGAATTGTTCTTTTCAGCTTCTTCTTTAGATGAGCAGTACACACTTTTTAGGCTCTGTTCAGCCAATTATTGCACCACTTACAGCTTCTGGTTTAAACCATTTCCCAAGGAAAACACAGCAAGCAGCAGCAAGACACAGGGTTCAATCAATATTGAAGCAGAATGAAGAATAAATCCTTAAACTTTACAGTTTAGGCCAATAAATAAAGATAAGGTCAGACAGATTTTTCAGGAGCTTGCATTGGATACAAATTTCTGTTCTCTTTTCCAAATACAGTCAGGAGAAACATCTTATACTCTATCAAAAGTCATTTCTCAGAGGGGCATCTGTGCATTAACCTGAGATGCCTCCCACATTCCAATCCACACACCCACTCCTCTGGATCCTGTAAAGTGGAAAGCCTTACAAAAAGAAAAAAGAAACAATTCAGATCCCACAATTAGATATTTTCATTATTCTTTTCAGCCCTGTGCAGCAGGTACTTGTGTTTACACACTTGGGAATTGGGCTGCACAGATAGAATTACAAGAAAAATGGTTTGTTGCTCTTTGGGAGGAATTTTAATCTCAAGCACCACGTGCAACCCAGGCCCAGTTCAGCTGCTGCTGCTGAAGCAGAAGCATCACATCGCTTCGTGCAAGTCTTGCCTGTGCTGACAGCAAGCTCAGCAGACAAGCCAGATGATTACACTTCAAATTTCATTCATCAAAGCCTTCCACTAGGAAAAATGAAAGTCTCTGGAGCAGTAAATTGAATGAATTCATAGTTTTTATGCTATAAAAGAGCCAAGATCTTTTACTTCCATCTCAAAGAATCACAGGGCTCATCAAATAGGTGCTACACTTTGTCTCAGGTGGACTAACTCTAACCAAACTGTGCTTAAGAAGAAGAAATGATCAGTACTCCAGAGTCCTGACTTGGAAAAAGAGATTATCAGCAGATGCTGATGCAAAGGGCACGGGGAAGGGGAAACCAGTTTGAACCAGGCATTCTCTGACACTCCCCACCAGAGTCCTGGTACCT
Organism: Corythornis vintsioides; assembly: GCA_025447755.1. Classification (NCBI taxonomy): domain Eukaryota; kingdom Metazoa; phylum Chordata; class Aves; order Coraciiformes; family Alcedinidae; genus Corythornis; species Corythornis vintsioides. Next base: position 93,075 of record JAOEGS010024026.1, read on the forward strand.
CTCACCTCAGTTCCTTCCCCACATGCACAGACACCCTGGCAGGACAGGCTCCCTGTGCCACTAACACCCCCAGCAGGGGCTGTTTGACTGCTGCTGCAGATCCTAAATCCCTGGTAAGCACGTTTGGCTGAGCAGATTTACTTCTTGCCAGAAGACTTCAAGAATAAGCACATTAAACTGATCACACCAAATCAACATGACCCCTCGTTTCAAATAAGAGGACTTAAGGGATTGGTGACTCCTTCCTGGCTTAGAGCAGAACAAACTGGCTACAGAGAATCTGCACCACTAACTCCAGCTTTTGGCTCATGCCAGATTCGGGAGTCTTGTGGTGAAGAATTTCCAGTGAGTTATGCTGCCTGCTGATAAACCATGACATCTGTATTACAGTGCACCCCTCTCTGCCTGGACAGGGGCTTGAATTGCCCAGGTTAGTCCTAGTGAAAGCTTTCTGTGAAGAGAAGCACTTCACAAGGTCTCAGCCCAACCACAAATCCTCATTTCCAGGCAACCACCTGGTGTGAACTGATGGGCTGTTTAGCATCAGAAAGCACTGAGAGATGAAGCAAACTGCTCCCGGTGGCTTGAGCTGAACTGGGCTCTGAGTACCACCTCCAGAAGCGGCCAGAGGCTTCAGTGCCCCCCCTGCACCTACCCGGTCAAAAGGGATGCCATACTTCTTCAGGATGGAGGGTGAAATGAGGGTCATCTTGTGCCGGAGGAAAGCGTCACATCCCTGAGAGCTTCCTGGGAAGAATCCTGGGGAGAGAGCAGAAGGAGCAGAGTCACAGGGGAGAGCACAGCCCATCAGCTCTCCTCAGCACAGGCAAGCTGAGGAAATTAAAACCTGCCTGAAGACTTTAGATCGAAATAACAGGCATGGGGTGGAAGATGTCAGTAATTAGCACATCCCCTGTCTCAAATGCCACCTCAGTTTTGTGACACTCACACTTTGAGGTGCCAAGTCTGAGTTCCACTCGAGCTGAGAGTTAGCATCTATGTGTTTTCTGTGTCTGGGAATATGTTTCTTGGTCAAAATACCAGTAAAATCCTAGTAAATTTCCTTTCCTAGTAAAGGAAAAACTCCTTGTCTGTCTCAAGCTTTGGCTGGTACCTGACCCCTGAGCCACCCTTTCTCTGAATGAGGCCAAGGAAAAAGGACCCAGTGCAGCACCTGCTCCAAACATGGCCATGTCCTCTCTGTTCCTTCTCTGATGGGTGCTATTTCATTTTATTTTATTTTATTTTATTTACAAGTCACAAGAACTGCAGATTGATCTGCCCTATGTACCACCCCCTAAAAAAAATTAAATAAGCGTGTGGATGTTCCTGTTCCATCAAAAGAAGGAAAGGTTTGAAATGACTCAAATCCATCAGGAGGCAGTGGAAGGAGGGACACTCCCTCCCTGGCCCCAGTGCTCACGGGCACAGCAGGAGGATCTGACTCCATCTCAGCTCTCTGAAGTGTTAAACATTTCTGCCATGAAAAAAAAAAAAAAAAAAAAAAATCACAAATCATCCAAAAGACTGAAAATGTGGTAAAAACTGAACAAACCCCTTGTTGTCAGCACTTTGCTCCCAGAACCCTCAGCTCAACCAACCTAACACCGTTTTCTCCAAGACCACTTGTTTCTCTCCAAGTGGGTGATTCAGGAACAAATGATGTGTTTATAGGGATTAAAAAATATCACCATTTAGGAAAAATAAATAACCCAAGCTCTGGGAACAAAACTAATTGCTGAGACATAATGGAAGGGGTTTCAGAAAGTGAAAAAGGATTACTGGATTCCAGATTTTCTTATATTTTTTGTACTAAAAGCATTTCAATTAAAATGATGACTGTCTGCTACCCAGTCTGTCGTCCTTCTCTGCAGTTTCTCTTTTTAATGCACAGTTTAAGTGGCTCTCATTAAAGCTACTAATAAAGAAGCACATTTTAAGTGATTAGCACCAATAACATGGCGACACATTAACATTCTCTCCCTGGGTTCCATAGCTCTCCCAGTGAGCCCATTTACAGCTCAACTATTCATTTTCCATATTAATTGCACACTCATTTCTCTATAGGAAACTTCTCCACGCTATAGACCACACATAGGAGAGGGACAATGGCCAGGCAGCTTCAAAACATTACCCCAGCCAAACTTCCAAAAGGCACTGAGCAGGAAAAAACAAAAAGAAAAGACAAGCTCATTGATAATTTGCTTCTGGTTTGTACAATGCCAGTAAAAAAAAAAAACAAAACCAACCAACCCAATCTTCAGTAAAAAAATAAGTTAAAAAAGGCAAAAGACTTCATATGATTAATGTCAGATATTGGCACAGCATTTCAGACTGCACAGAGCACAGGTCATCTGGGCTTATTGGCTTCTTAAAGGATGAAGGAGCCATTTTTGTACCTGGAAGTGCAGCTCTGGGAGGCACCATCTCTGAGCTGCAGTTTGCAGAGTGATGTGAGTCTGGGGATGGTGGCTGTGGGTACACAGGAGAGCAGCACTGCCATGCTCTGGGACATCCACACCCCTTTATCCTACACTTATCCTGCACAACCAGCTGCTCCTTCCAACACCCTCCCCTTTTTGACATGGGTATGAGCAGTCAATAGGACGTCAGGCTGTCAGCAAGAAATGCCATGACTATGAATTTCCTGCTTTCTGCAGACACAGGGGCAGAATTCCTTCTCTTCTGCGTCAGAATACAAATCTTCCCAGATCCTCCTGCCTGCTCCTGCAGCCCTGACTCCCCCAGCAGATGTAATCATTACAGTATGCCTCACTGAGGATGGAACATGTCGATTTTCAGCTAATTATTCCGGGGCAGGAGCTTTTTTTAGCCGGGCAGCACTCAGAACATTTGCAAGTGAACAAAAATAGCAACAAAAACCAAACACAGCATCGACTATTTTAAAAAATACACACTTCTGCAGTCAGAAAAAAAAAAAAAGGATGAAACTTGTGATGCTGAGGGTGGCAGAGCCTGGCCCAGGCTGCCCAGAGAGGTGGCGGCTGCCCCATCCCAGGGGAGGTCGGGGGGGCTCTGGGTGCAGATGTCCCTGCTCACTGCAGGGGGGTGGACCCGAGGCAGTCAGGGATTTTTGGCTGCTGACAGCTGAAGTGCAGGGCTGGCCCTGCAGCAGCCCAGGTGCAGGCAGGGGAGCAGAGCTGACCTTTCGCCAGGCGTTCCAGCCTCTTGCCGTGTTCCGGAGGTATGGCATACCTGGGGACAGGGAACAGAGAACACTGTGAGCTGAGCACGGGCAGCACACGAGCCCAGGACAAGCCCCTTCAGCACAGCACGCCTGGCACTGGCATCTGGAGATACAACCACTCTGCTCTGGGTCTGAAGGCATGGGTAGCACACAGAGGAGAGCCAGAGCTTTATTCAAGGCCTCAGACATGGGGTATGAGGTGGTTTGCTCTCCTGCAGTATCACACTAACAAGGGGGAAGGAAAAGGGAGAAGACAAGGTGATGACGCAGCGCTGGAAAAAAAACCAACCAGACACCAACCCAAACACAGTAACCCCAAAATAAACGAACACAGAACCAGAAATAAACGAGCAGAGGGAAGAGCAGGAAGGGTATCTGCCAAATAAACCCGTGGGGCTGTGCTGAAGATGAACAGGCAGGTTTCAGAGGGGCTGGCAGGGTGTGCAGCACTGTCTGTGTGCACTGGGGTGCCTACAGCAAGAGAAAACTTTTGCTCTGTAAATATTTGTTATCAACTCTGTAAATATTTGTTTCATTTTCTTTCAGAGTAAATATTATTCAGAGTGGCTGAAGAAATCAGCTGCCTAAAGTCAGGGACCAGCCCCAGTGAGATCTTCTCCTGGGATCCCTGGGAAGCAGCAATGGGGTCCTGCTGCTGAAGCTGGCTCTGCACCTGCTTCACAACTCACACCCCCAGTGCCAGTGAATTCCCTCCACCCTCCTTTCCATCCTGCTCCCTTTTCAGTGGGAAGAATGAAGCCTCCATCCTTTCCATGATTTCCAGGAAGATGTCAAAGGCCCCAGGCCCCCCTCACAACCAGCTGGAAGCAGGGTCCTGCAGCAGGCAAGCAGCACCCTCCCAACAACAGGATAGGACCCCTCCACATAACCTGATGTCCTGCAGCCAGTCCCAGCACTCAGCTTCTCCCTTTTCCAGCCCAGCCTTTCTCCACAAGCCAAGGAGACAGAATCACACCCTTCCTGCCTGGGTGCAGCCCCCGGGCGTCCCTAGCTGGCCTGGCAGGCTGGGAAGGGTACCACAGGGCACACATCAGACACAGGCTGCTTCAAGATTGAGGCCTTAAGCTGATTTCAACCCATGGCTTAGAAAGAAAACAAACAACCCATAAAATCTGAGGGAAAGCACCGTGTAACACCTGATCCTGTAAAACACCAACAGAGCAACATCCCAACACCCTCTGACCAAAGCCTGACAGTGCCTTCAATTGTACAATTATCAAACAATTCAATTCCAGTTCTCTGGGACAAAGCCAGTAGCTTTCCTTTTACAAAGGCCATTCATCCCTTACATAAATGTGATAAAACTAATCCCGATCCAAAGCTCCTTTGTGGGATTAATGTCCCTTAAAACAGGGAAATGAGACATTCCATTCCTTCTGGGAAAAAATGCTGAAGGATTGGGAAAGAACTAATTTATGGCTACAAGGCTGCCGATGATTAATGTAATATCCCCAGTCTACAATGCAACCTTCACTTAATTAGTGCCTGTAATTGGGAGTTGTAAAGATAAGATTAATTGAATCTTGAGGATGTTAAAAGTTTAATACATTGGAACATGGTTATTGTGTTATCTGAAACTGCAGCCTGCAAAAAACCACGTGGAGCCCCAGAGAGCAGTCCGTGGAGAGAGGAAGAAAAAGGACTTGCTTGGATAGAGACCAGCAAGAGAGGAGGAATTTCCAGCAGAGAAAAAAGAACTCTCTGTAATAAAATACCAGGGAGAATAGCCCACCACAGAACAGCCTCTTGGTGATAGCACAGCCCAATTCCTGAAATTAACTTCTTGTGTTTGGGCCAGGCTGGGGGAAAGCTGAGCCTGGCCACGTCTGCTCTCAGGAGCTCAGAACAGCAGCAGCAGAGGAGAAATCAAGAGGGCTGAATTCTGCTGCAGGTTGTGCTCACAGATCAGACTGATTACACAAAGACAGCAAGAGAGGATGACTTTGGCCTCTGTCAAAGCAGGCAGAGCAGCAGCAGGTTTCTCCAAGAGGCACAGAGCCCGAGCTCAGCTAGACAAGAAACGACTGGTGAGGAGCTGAACAGTGACAGGGGAAGGTCAGAAAGTGCTGCAGCCAACAGAGCCCTGGCCCTGAGCACACAAACATCCCCAGCAATGGTCTGGGAGGAGCTCTGGGACCATCCTGCTGCTTGGTCAGAAACAGCCAGGCACCTGCTGGGGACAAAAAGGCTCCCAGAGCCCCCCAGGAGCTGCTGCACCAGGGGCTGGGCTCAGGTCAGCACCAGAACAGCTGGAAACCAATCCTTTCCTTTTCTGCATCTGTGACTTTGAATACTTTCTTTTTTCTGTTCCATCCAATAGGAGTTATTTTCCTTTAGTACCCCAGCCCAAATATTAAATGCAGTAGGTCTCTAGAAAAACACCAAGAAGGGGTTTTTATCAGGTGGTTACCCTATAAAAAGGTATTTTACAAGATGGTTACCCTATAAAAATCTTTTAAAAAAAACCAAACAAAAAAACCAACCCAAAAGACAACAAAAATATTCATGAAAAGAATAATGAAAATAATAATAATACATATAATAACTAATAATAATAATTTTTAAAAAACACTGTAAAACTATTTTTCCTTCTCTGACCCATTCAAAAACAAGGAAAGAGGAGGAAAAGCCCCTCAACACAGGCCAAGTCCCATTTTCCTGCCACGTGTCCCGGTGCAAGGACCAGAGTTGGGCTGTGTGGGGATGAAGCCCAAGAGCTTCACTCCTGGCTGGGGGTGGTTTCCCCACCTCCTCTGCCTGGGAGAAGCTGAACTGGGCCCAGAGCAGGAGAGACTGATCCAGCAGCAAAGATGGAGCCAGGATTCCCCACACACCAACCCCTGGTGGCAGCAGCACTATTGCAACAGCCTGTTGTGAGCACCTTCTTTTTCTAGACACTGCTGGAGAGAACGATGAGCAGAGCCCCCAGACACCACAGCAGAGCCCCCAGACACCACAGCAGCTGACACACCAACCCTCCTCTGAGGGCAGGACCTGTCCCTGCTGCTTCCCTGGATCCAGTCCCACAGCCAAGCAAAGCCAGCAGCTGTGTGAAGACCAGAATGGGTCTGCAGACAGAGCCAGAGGCTGCTGCTTCAGGAGGTGCTTCCAAGGGCCAAGCCTCACCTGCAGACCTGTGCTCATGACACCACCCAGGCTGTCCTGCTGCTTTGCCAGGGAACACCAGATTTACAGAGGGAGGGGCAAAAAAGAGATCTCGGGATTAAAAAAAGTTCTGTCTGCATGACTCAAATGTCATCTTACCCCAAAGGCAACACCCTGATCCCTTTAAATGAATTCTTCTCCTCTGCCAAGTCCAGAGAAGGTCCCTGGAAGGATTAAGCATCACTGCTGCAAAGACAGAATTTATTGTTCTACCCAAAAGACTTTCAGCTTCCAGGCTTGTTTCTCAGCAGCCAGTTCCAGCATTTCTGCTCTGCACTGCCCTCTGTTCTGAGTGGCTGAGCATCCAGCAACCCCAGCTCTGTAATTACCAGACATCAGGGTGCACAAGGTACCTGCCCCACAGCTACTCAGACAATCAGCTGTGGTTTGCTTCTGTTAACAGAAGTTTAACTGGACAATCCTCTCTTTATCAACACAAAAGATCCTTCCCGTTGCCATAAAGGATGTCATTAATAGTGTAATTTTCTTGGTGTTTTGTTTATTCCCCTGGAATGGCTTGATGGATGCAGATAATTATCAGACTATAAAAGCCAGCAAATGTGCTATTTTCTATCGCTCTAAATCATCAAACAAATAAAGTGTGAAACAGCATTTTTGAATACAATTTTCCCCTCTAATGGTTTAGAATTATTATCAGGAACAATGAAAATAAATAAGCAAATGTCTTGTGAGTTAAGAATTAAACAAGTGCATCAGTAAAAGAAGAGCAGCCACCATCCTGGGACACAAGGACCAGTGTAGCAGCCAGCAGGGGGTGGCAGGATGGAGATCACTGTGGCTGGTGGTGGCAGCTCCTCAGGGACTTCTCCAGTCCAGCTCAGCCTCTGTCCTTGTGCTGCCAGCCAATTTTCTCCTCCTGCCCACTGAAATCTATGACAGACTTTCTCCTTCACTAAGGACTCCCCAGCCTGCCCAGCCCTGGATTCTCCAAGAGGAACTGTCCCAGAGCAGCCTGTCCCTCAGTTCAACCCTCTCAAAGCTTCCAAGATCTTTTCCTGCAGCCACCATGGCACAGGGAGTTTTTGGTGGTTCCTGCACCGTGCCTGCCCCCATCCCATGGCAGCCTGTCCTTGCACCAACACAGAGCTATGAGCACACAGGGAGCAGATTCCTACCCCTCCAGCACCCCTCTCCCCGGGGAATGGCCCCCAGGGGCAGGAGGCTCAACACCAGGCTTTGGAATCACCACTTGGGTCCCATCCAGAGGGGAAGAGAAAGTTAATTCCAGTGTCTGCACAAGGCCAAACACCCCCCAGTTTAACAGCTGCAATTACTGGAACCCAGACTGCAAGGGGGAGCAGCAGAGTGAAGATGCCCCAGCCCACATGTCAGGCTGGGGTTCCCTGTCTGTCCTCAGAGCTGACTGAGCTGTGCCAAGAATCCTGACCCTTGGAAGATTCAAATGCCAACCTACTGGCAAGTCACGAGGGGCAGAATAAAAAGCCATTATTTCCATCTCTGCTAAGACAAAGTGTGTCCATAAATGCATCATCTGAACCTTCACCTTCCACATCTTTAGCCCCTGTGACAGCAGCAATGGCTCCAAAGAAAACCCTGCAGTCTATCAGGAATATTTATCACCCCCAGAAGCCATTAAAACCATCACTGTGTGCAGAGCAGGCCCTCATCTGCAAAGTTCATACCCTGCTTGGAACACCTCCTTTTGGGACAGGGTAGAACACTTCCAACACCCCATCTGCCAGCAGTGTCAAAGCACACTCAGAGCAAGGAAGCAGCTTTCCCACAGCTCTTAAACTGTTCTGCAGCCTGTATTGGGAAAAAAAAAGGCATTTCAAAAAGAAGAATGAATGGATTTGTCAGCAGCACTGGCACCTCCCTTTTATAGCCACCTATCTTATGCTCACCTTTCCTTCCCCCCAGGTTTAGCCTCTCTTCATCCTCCTCCCTCTCCCAGTTAGCTAAGGACAGCAACCAACTCCCTTTCTTCTCCTCATCCCCATCTGAGGTGCCCCCCCAGTGAATCTGCTCCAGTACCCAGTTGTTTGGGAAGGGAAATCTCTGGCCTCCCTCAGTTCCCTCCATCCAGAATGCAAGCACATGCTCTGGAGATAAGATCAGCCCGGATCAGAGAGCTCCTTGTGCCCAGGGAAGAGCCTTTATCCAGCCTCTGCACTTTTATCTTTAATGGATCATTTTACAGGACAATGGCTGATGGGATTCAGTATCTTTAACCAGCAGTGTCAATGATTTCAAATAATGACATTTTTATTGAAATACACATCGGGAGGAAGATAAACACAGAGGCTGGGGAGTAGCTGCTCAGAAAGCCATAATAAGGAGTAAATAGGTAATGACAGAACAAGATTACAACCACACAAACACTCCAAATCAACCTGTCTTCCACAGCAGAGAAAAATGAGCTCTGCAGACAGCTGCTCAAACACAATCCTTTGGGAACCAGCACGGCAAGAAAACGAGGAGAGAAACTCCTCAGAAGGGGCCTGGGTGGAGGGAGCAGCCTCAGGCCAACCCACCAGAGACCATTCCTCCCTCTGACCACCACATGCCCAGCCCACGGAGCAGGGCACAGTGAGAACTCCTCATTCCCCCCAGAAACCAACCTCTCTGCAACTGCAAACTCTGTTTCTGGGGACAAGGGGCAGGACCCCGGGGTGACTCCATCTCCAGAGCTCCCTTCCAGCCCCCAGCATGCTGTGAGCACCTCAGGTCCCTGCAGAGCTGGGATCAAAGCCTCACTGGATGAACTGTTGGAAGATTAGGGTCAAGCCAAACTCGTGCCAATCAGACACTGCTAAATGACTAACTCTGGAGGTTTCTGTGAGCTGGAGATAGTGTTGGAGAGACATTCCTTCCAGGGACTGACACCAGCCAGCAGCTTTTAAATCCTCATTTTAAAGCAATATGAATTTTCCAGAGATGCCCCTGACCCCGGGACTGACCAGCTCTGCACAAAACAAGGGAGCAACTGGCTCCTTGAGCAGCAGCCCACTAACCCACCCCACAACCCCTACAGAAGGGAGCTTCTGCCAGAGCTCAAATGCCATTTTTAAATACTACTCTAAACCAGAGAGTTTAACATGAAGGGCCAAGCAGCCATCTGTTCTTGGAAGGGCTGTCAGGGCACCAGCCCAGTGAGCTCCCCAGCCAGGCTGCCAGGCACGAAGCCTCACCCCAAACCACCCCGTGGCTCTCCTTCCACACCCCTGAACCTGCAGTCAGGGAGCAGGAGGAAGGGGGTATTTCAGTCAGAAAAAAAAAAAAAAAAACAAAAAAAACCCAAAACAAAACCCTTTGGGGAAAAACATTATGAAGTCATTTGTTCATTAGTTTGTCCAGGAAGATAATTAGTCCACAATCAGCAGAGATGAACTACAGTGCTCATTCCCCTGCCACTGCTGTTTCTGAGAACCTGTTCACACCCGATTTCTTTCCCCAAACTGGTGATCAGATTAATTACCAGTTGCTTTTTGCCATGGATACTGCACAATTCCAAAGAGAAGGGAAGATTATGCTTCAAAGATCTTAAATTAAAAATAAAAGAATAAAGAAAACAAGCAAAGCCCTGGTTGCAGCAAGGCAAGCAGGGGAGATGTTGTTTTAACTGGGCACAGAGAACAGCTGTTCCCATCCTGTACCAACTGGCCCCTGTGCTGGGCACGGGCACACTGCTGCTCTGCAAAACACAGGGCACTGCCCCCCAGAACTAAAGAAACCTGCTCACTGGCAGTGGCAGAGATGCTGCAGCAGGACAGCCCTGGTGCTGGAGGAGCAATGCCTCCAGAGGAAGAAATCCCCACCCTGCAGAGGTTCCCTGCTCCTCATCACTGCCTTGTTTCCAGCTACAGCTGTGACTGAGGCTCTGTGCCCCAGCACCAAAGCCACAGCAGCTCCAGCCAAGAGCTGATCAACATCACTGGCACCTTTGTGAAGTTTCTTATTTCTCCTGCTTGATCCCCTTTGTCACACTGATTGGGCAGTTGAGATGAAGCAGCTGAACCCCAGCATGTGTTACTAGAGCATTGCCCACACTCAGGATAAGCCAGTGGAGAAACAGGCACTGCTATGGGCCCTGCCATTTTAAACTGCACTGGTCCTGTGCTGGGCATCACCCAACCTCCATCTTAGCTCCAGAGGAGGGCACTGGAGCTGGAGAAGGGCTTGGAAACACCCCCTGTGAGGGGTGGCTGAGGGAGCTGGGGCTGG
>JAOEGS010024026.1:103821-119871 GCA_025447755.1 Corythornis vintsioides
CTGAGTTGCCATCTCTGTGTTAATAGCCATGGTGCTCAGGGCCAGGGTTCAGTGGGGCTGTTAGGGTTGGGCTGAGGCTGGACTGATCTCTTGAAGGACTTTTCCAACCTGAGCACTTCTGTGGTTCTCTGCTGAGTGAAGAAAACAAAACAAAAAGCCTGCTGCTTTCTGCCAAGGTGTGAAGAAAATGGGAGTGGAGACAGAGCTCTGCAGCATCACTGCTGGCTCCTCCTGCTCTGTCCACCCCCTGCCTCCAGTGCCACACCAAGGCAGGCTCTGCAAGCTCAGTTCTCCCCCAGGCCCAGGTCAGATCAGGCTGCTGATGTGAAGATGGAAGCAGCTCCCTCCCATCCTGTCTCAGTGGCACAGTGCACTTGTTAAAACCCATCTGTGATCCTGTCAGAATTGCATAGATCTTCCTTTCCAATCAGGCCTGAGCTTTGAGCAGACACTTTAAACCACAAGAGTGAGCTGCAGTGAGAGGCTTCTTGGATCAGAGACCCTCCTCCCCACGCAGGCTGGGCCCAGGGAGCTGGGAGGGACTCACAGGCTGGCAGAAACAGAGGCACCCATCTGAAAGGCTGGGCCCCTGAGGATGCTGCTGGCAACACAAGGTGTGATCACAGACCAGTGTCCTCAGCAGGGAGAGGGACAAAGTGGGATCCAAGACTGCAAGGATCTCACTTTGCTGTAGCTCAGAGATCACCCCAACCTCTAGGAGTTTAGAATTTCCACAAGCTAACTGACCAGGGCCAGTGCAGATGGACATGGAAACTAAGCTGGCAGAGCAGGAACTGATCCCATGGCCTTGGCAAGGGGTTTAGACAAGAAACAGCAAGAGATGATGACTTGGGGTGGAAGCACAGACACAGGAGCCAAGGGAAAGCAGGAGGGGGAAGGAAGGGGTGTGAGCAGGCAGCTGCCTGAGCTCTTCAGACAGGACCACAGTCCCTCCTCAGCTCAACTCCATAGGGGATCCCATCCCAGGTCTGGCTTCAACTCCATGGCACCTCCTCTCAAAGTGAGGTGAGGGGAATGAAGGCAACACCCCAGCCCTGCCTCCCCACAATGCTGTCCCTTGGAAAAGTTATCTTTTAATAGCCTGTCTACCACAGCTTAATAAAGCACAACAACAACAACAACAACAAAATCCAAGCCTATTAAAAAGAAAAATCTCCTCCATTCCAATTGCAGGTGCCTGAGTGGGAAGATAATCCACTTAGCACAAGTTAGAGCTCCTAACTCTTCAGCTGGTTTGTTGGGATAACCACATGGACACCCCTCCAGCTGCCAGGAGCTGTGCCTGTGACACCCCATCCAGCACCAGCCCCTTGGAGAGCAGCAGTGCCCTTCACCCCCAGCACCACCTCCAGCCAGCAGAGCCCCCCCAGCCCCCAGGGGAGCCTGGAGGGATGTCCCTGGAGCAGCAGCAGCAGCAGCAGCATGGGGTGATTTGTATTGATTAACTAACGAGCAGGGTCTATGAAGCTTGAAAGGCTGTATTAATAACTCACTGCTGCACTGCTCTCATTTCTCAGGGAATTACAGGGGGATGCAACTCTGCATCTCAATAGATCCCCCCTCACGTGGGGCTGGGAGCATCCAACAGGCAGGGAGCCTGTTCCAGAGCAGCTCTCAGTGCCAGCTCAGCAGGGGAAGGAGGGCCACGCTCCTCTGCCCAGCCATCCTTTATCTCCCTTGCCTTTTAGCTCTTCTAATGACTATCACTGTTCCTTCCTCTGCCCCTTTGATCAACACAAAAAGGTCTTGCTTTGCCAGATCTGCCCGAGAGCAAATGGTGTTGCAGTTACTCTATAAATCAACCATCACCATAAATTCCCCTCCTGCTCCATCCAAAAGTGCAGGGCTGTGAAACAGATGAGATGGGATAGCAGAGGCAGGAAGGAAATTTGTGAGCAGCAAGGAGCCCATCACGGCCAAATGGCCTCCCCCTGCCCCTCCTTCTCCCACACTCCACCCCAACAAGCCTCTAAATCTCTGCTGGCAGGAGGGGACTGGGAGCTGTGTGCACACCAGGCAGCCGCAGGCTCCTCGTGTGGGAGGCAGATGCAGAGCCTGGCTGGGGGAGGAGAGGCTGCAGAGCAAGGGCAACTTCACCAAGGGCCAGGGAGAGTCCTGTAGGGACAAGGGGCAGAAGCCCTGGGTGACCCTGCTCTGGCAGGGGGTTGGACTCCATCTCTAGCAGCCCCTTCCAACCCCCTCCACCCTGGGATTCTTCTTCTGCAGAGCAAAACTCAGACAAAAAATAATTCTCTGCACGGAGCAAAATGAAAAGTCAGAAATTCAGAGTCCTCAGCCCCTCCAGGGCAAAACACATCAGAGATTCCAGCTCCTCTAGCTTTAAGGAACTCAGGATCTCCATGGAGCAAAGGCTACTGAGATCCCCATAATCAAGCCTTATAATCACAGCTGATGAAGTCAGCAATTCACCTGCTGCTGCAATGGCTCCCTCAGGGAACATGACAGTTAGGAGCAGTAAATGATGTGAGGGCCAAGTGCCCTTCCCTCCTGTAATTCACTGTCACCCATCGAGCCAGCTGCTTCCCACCAGATTCCAGCCAGCTCCCCCCAGCCTGCACTGTCTGAGAGAGGCTGTCAGAGCAGAGGGGAGAAGGACCCAGCCTCCTGCACTGCACAGGGAGGAGGAGAAAAGCTGCAAGAGTTCAGCTCCATGACTTTATCAGGTCATTCTTCCCAGGATTACCACTTTTCTATCCTGGGGGAGGAGAGGACAAGAGTTGCAGCTGAGCCAGCTGGCAGGGAGAGATCAAATCTGCAGAGCCCCCAGCACTCTGCTCTCTGCAAGTGGTGCTTTTAGCCCAGAAGAAAGAGCTCCTGCCACAGGCCTCTGTTCTCAGGGGAACAGGCAGGTCTTGCTTTAACCCCCCCTCCTGATGTTGTTGGAAAAGGGGAGGCTTCCCTGTTGCTAAGGGCTCAGTGAGATACTTTAGTACATTGGGATTTTACAAGCAAGGCCTTCCCTGGACTTGTTCTCCTTGATTCCTCCAGCCAGGCTCCCCCCACACAGGGAACCTAGAGCCCTGCAAGAGAAATCCTGCACTCCCCAACCAGCAGAGACCTCCATGGGCTTCAGACCTGGACAAGACAGAATTCCAGAAGTGCTTTTTCAAACCTGTAATTGTGTCTGCGACCAGAGCTTCCAACTAATCACATTATTGTAAAGTTCCTTTGGTAATTTGTCCTTAATTCCACATAAACTGCTGCTCTGGTGTGAAGTGTACTTTGTGATATCAAAGTCAAACAGATTAGGCATGATCCACTTTCAGCAAGGGAGTGGTTTGGAGAGGAGACCATATAACTTAAAAGCTAAAGCAGGCTCCCTGTGTTAATTAAAGGGGATTAAACATCCATCATGATAAGGGAACAGGGACATTTTATGAAATCAATTACCATCCTCAGTGTCACTCTGCTTTAGCACCTGCAGTTGGAGAGAAAGAAGCCAGTATAACATCCCATTAGTACTACAGAAGGCATATTAAATATTATTGCTCTGCAGCAAGAGCAGTCACAAAATATCTGAGGAAAAAAAAAAAAAAAACTAACAAAAAACCAACTTTATTACCCACTCAGGTGCTCCAGTGTTGACAAAACAAGAGAGACACATTACACCTCCTAAGTGTATCCACCCAGGCCAGGCTACTGAGACAAAACCTCTCCCTTTGGCACTTCCCCACCACAGAAACCCTCCAGGTGGGTACTGCACGATTTTTTGAGAGAGATAAAAGAAAGGGATGGTGGAGAATAGCAGTGTTTAAAAATATGCTTTTGAAATTGCAAGGGCTAAGAACATATGTTCCTCAATAAAACGCTGTAATAACCATGAAGTATGAGGCTTGGCATTCAGTTTTGTTGCTTCTGTCATTATAAAAATCAGTTTTCTGTAGGCATCCTTTGACAATGTGCTCTATTTTAGATCTCAGCATACGAATGTATAAGGTAATTATACATAATATGTATAATTGATACAGTAAAAAAAACCTCCTGCAGCAAGAGGTTTAATATAGGGCTGAAAAATGAAATACGTTCAAACTTGGGGAAAAAAAAAAAAAAAGCCAAACAAGTGAATGCAGATTATGAAAAGCTGCAACTAAACTGCTATGGGAGAGGGGCACTGAATTCTCATCTGAGAAACAAGCAAGAGACTCCACCTGGCAGCTCCCTCCTGAGAAGCTTCACGTGAGGTGACACAAGAGCCCCTGGGAGGCTGAAGTGCCCAGACCTTCCCGAGACCCCCACAGCTCCTCACACACCTCCAGGTAAAGCAACCTGGCTGAGGGCCTGCAAACTGCATGGAAAAGGGGATCTCCCAGAGGATCAGTGGGATCTCTGCAGCAGCAATCATTCTGGCTCAAGACACCAAGCACTGCTGCTCCTTCTTCTTGGTACAAGCAGAGTTTAAGAAAGAACTGCATTGCAATCCAGAGAAATCACTTAATGAGAGTGCAAGCAGGAAAAAAAAATAAGCTGTCTTCCATTAGCCCTCTCCTCACCCTCATCACTGGGTGGCCTTTCACTGCTCAAGTGCCCCCCTTAGAGCTGCACCATCTTGCCACCAGCATGCCCAGGGACACAGGTCTGTGGACAGCTGGCACTGCTGCAGCCTGTCCTGCTCTGCTGGTGGAGGAAACTGGACAGGGAGCTTGGCAGCAGGACTCCTCTGCAGTGACACAGACTCCCATGAATCAAGGGCTTCTATGACCAGGCAGATGCTCACTGGGTGGCACAGAGGCCACCTTCAGCTGCTGTGCCACGGGCATTACTGGAACCACCATCCCCAGAGTCCCCAGAGAGCCTGTCTGGGGAGGGGCAACAAACCCACATTCCCAAGGCAGTAGTTAAAGACACCCAGGTGTTATTTCATGGGTAAGTGTCCTCCCTGCCCAGGAGACAGGTCCCTTTCTCAGCTCATCTTTGTCCCCTGAGGTGGCTTCTCAGGGGCTGAGCTCATCCAGAGCTCCCCCAGAAGGTGCTTTGCCTGCTCCACAGCAACCAACCAGCAAGATTTCCTGCAGAACCCCCTGAATGAGAGCTGGGAGGGAGCCTCCATCAGCCTGCTCCCCTTCTCACTGGGCCTTCCTAAGGGAGCAGAGCTGGAGGCTTCCACCACAGCCTGCAGAGCAGCCCTGCAAAGCACAGGGTTGAAGCAGCCCAGGATCATTTCTGGGGTGCCACCAGTCACATGTTAACAGCCAGTTTTGCAGCAGGATGCTGCCACTCCAGAGCCCTTGCTTTCACCCTGTGAATGTCTGACAGCCAAACAATAACTCTGCATCTTATTTTAGAGCCCAACCCCAAGCTGTAGACTCCCTAACTCTGCACACTCCTGCTGCTCCCCGAGGTGATCCGAAATGATCACTGCCAGAGTCACAGAGCCTATGAGAAGGATGAGGGAAGCTGGGAAATTTCCACAGAGGTGGTGCCAGGAAAGCAGAACTCTGGTTTTAGGCATCCCTGAGCCCAGCCAGGCTGCACCACTGCAGCCTCCCCAGCCAAGTCCACGAGCTCCCCCAGCTGAGCTCTGGGGGGGCTGCAGCACAGCACAGGCTGCTCAGGTGCCTGGAAAGTTCCAGGCTGCTCACAGGGGTGCTCACATTTCCTCCTCAGAAGCAAATGCTTGTTGAGAGAAGAGCTGGAGAGCTCATTAGCTGGAGCTGTCACAGTGAAGAACAAAGGAGAAATGACTTGGGCAAGTGGCATACTCTTGCCTGATGCTTAAGGGAACAGCAGGGAGGGCTGCCAAAGCAGCAGTGGCATCTTGTCACAATGCATCTGGGTTTGTGTTACACACTGTCATCCACAGCACAAAACTCCACTGAACAGGAAAAAGGTTTTACCCAAAACGTGGTCTGTCCTCAAAATGCTCATTTCCTCCTACCCTGGGAGGTCTGGAGCAGCAGTTGCTATAAAAGAACTACAGAATGGCCAGATAAACATCCTCCCAAGTAGGGTAAAAGTTCCTTTTTAGAATAAAGGCAAAAAACAAACTAACAAAAAAACCAAACAAAAACTTCAAGAAGCCAAAACCCAAGTGGGTACCAAGCATGTTCCTGCTTTGATTTTATCCACAGGAAAAGCTGAGCTCCTTTACATGACTATTTTATGATTTCTCTTTTTCAATTCCAACTCTTCAACAACTGAAACCCCTCCTGGGGGAGTATTTGGTGTTCCCCAGAATCCTCAGCAGAGCAGGCAGAAATCAAAGCCAACAAGAGTTTCTGTGATCAAACATTTGCAAGATAGAATTTTCCATCTACAGCTTCCACTTTTCTGGTCCTCAACCTCTTCACACACACACACACACACACACACACACACACACACACACACACACACACACACACCCCACAAAGGTCTCTCAGATTTTACTGTCTGGAGGTTTCTTTGGTTGTTTCCCTATAAACTTAAGGAAAATGTGTTTAGTAAAGATGAGGCAATAGCTTCATGCAACAAGTTCATCATCCTTATTAACTACATATGTGGAAATCTACATATTGTATCTGAAACGGGTGACCAAAAAACCCCAAACAAATCAAATCACAATAACAGCAGCAACAAAAAGCCCCCAAGACACCAAACCCCACCACAGCCAGAGAAGCTGAAAGGCAAAGGCAGCCCAAGGCAGCAGGAGGTTCCCAAGCAGCACATGGGAAGACAGTCCCTTGGGACCAGGCTACAGGTGCCTCACCCAGACTGCAGCAGCTGCTCTGACTCTGCTCCCACCCCAGAGCCTCCCTCTGGGGTCACCTGGTCTCTGCTCCACCTTCTGAGAGAGAAAGCTCTGGGCTGGGAACAGCAGACAGGGGAGGCAGAACTGCTAAGAGCAGCACAAAGGAGCAGCCAGAGGCAGCCCCGGTGCTGTGACCCCAGCACACCCCCCCCAGCCTCCCCAGCAGCTCCCCCAGCAGCCAGCTGAGCTGCCGCTGCCTTTACTGGTGGCCACTGGGCTGCGAAGGGAATCACTTGTGTGCTGCTGGCACCACCTGCTGGAGATGGGCCCCGGAGAGACACGGTTGAAACGCTCTGAAGAAGGGAAAGGATTGACTGCAAAAGGGAGTGTGGCACTTCCATCCTGATGCAGAGATGTTCCCCAGCTCCAGCTTCTTCAGCAGAGGTACCAGGAGACTCTGCAAAGCCCCTGTGCACCTGCTGAGGGACACTAGCAAAGTGTGCTGGGGAAAGAGCTTTTCTGGTGCCAGACTAAAAGAGCAACCTCCCCACTGGACACAGCCTCTCTGCTGGGGGGCTCTGCTGTGCCCACGGGCACCATCAGCCTGCAGAGACCTGGAGCCATGGGGGCTCGTGTGGCAGAGCTGGGAGGACCCTGCCTGCCACTGCCAGGGCACACTGACAGCAGCTTCATGGTGACATTTCAGCTGCAATCAGCATGTAAATGTCAATATTTGTCAGTCACATTGAGATCTTCAGCAAAACTCTTCTGGGTTGCTAAGTCTCAGAGGTTACACTTTCAAACAGGAGGCTTCAGAAAGAAGAACAGCAGCTCTTGGGAACTTATTCCACATTTCCTGGCTTCCCAATTCCAGCTTTAGCTCTTGATTTTATTTGTGGAAAGTCATTTCCACCAGTCTATCAACCAGTGTTGATAAAAGGCTTATCATCATTGTAAGGCTTGCCATGAAAAGGCAACCCCTCTACTCCCCCTGGCCCTGGGCTGTGAACATAGTGACATGGTGAAGTCATGGAAAGGGTGAAGTCACTGATGTCTCCACCACTCTCACTCTGCCCAAGTGCATCTGAAGCACCCACACGTTCCCACCACCTTTGGCTTTCCCACGTGAGCAGGAGCACTCTCCTCAGCACCACTTTCCAAGCAGCCCCCAGTGCTCAACTCTGTCTTCACTTGTAAGGTGAATAAATCCCCCTAATTCCACTGCCCTTCCAGAAACTTGGCAATTAGGGCTCTGAGCAAATCAGTGTGAGAGAAAACTGCTTTCAGATGTAGAGCAGGAGAGGGGGGAAATAGGGAGAGACTAAACAGGCCTGATGGAATTAGGTGTAGCTGAAGAAAAGGGTTCTGCAGTGGTCCCCAAGGGAGGACACAGTTGTGTAGCCACCACCTATTAGGATTTTATCACTTACCAGGATTTTGGCTCCCCAAAATGCAAGTAGTTGATGCTGTAGAGATCCATGTCCTCTGTATGCCAAGCAAATGTTGTCTTCCACATCCCAAAGTAGAGGTAGGGAGTGTTCACACCTTCTATGATGATGCCACACTCGTGCTCCACCATGTCTAGAAGGGTGTTCAGGTTGCCAATATTCCATTCTTCCACGTCCTGGAATTCAAAACAAGTGTTTTGTGCTGAAACACATCAGGACTTATTAAGCAGAATAAATGGCCCTCAGTTTCCTTTCAGTGCCTTCAAATGGGGCTATCTCAGTGTTATCTGCATTCATTTAATTCCTCCTGCTTCCAGAAAGCTTCATTTGAGTGGTCGTGAGCAGTGACAATGCTGCAGGACAGCTCCTGTGTGGCCAGGACTGACCACTGCCTGCTCCCTGAAGAGCCACTTGTGCTGTGTGACATCCTCCTGTGAAGTGTTTGACTACCAAACAGCATTTAAGGGTAAAATGCACATCTCTCAATGCTCTGTTCCATCCAGACATTCCTCACCAGCAGATGGGAAACACCAGACTTCCATGTGGCCAAAGCTGGCAGAAGCCTCTCCACCAGCTCAGTGCTTCAGGAACCTAAATCAACTGAAAAAAACCCCAACCCCTCAGGAGCAGGGAGGGAAGGGCTGAAGAATGGAAGTAGCTGAAAAGTGAGGTGAAGGAGAGCAGAGGGAGAAAGGTTTTCCTGACTCTGGCACCTCAACACATGCAGCAATGTCAGGACAAGAGGAAATGCTCTTTACTGTGACTGGTAATTCAATTATTTCCTGGCTGCTTGTAGGAACTTGAAGGAAACACAGTGTATGTTTAGTACACTGCAGAAGCTACTTCTCCTAAAGCTTGTTTTTATGTCCTCTTTCTGACTGTCCCATGGATAAGAATGTGATACTCTCATCAAAGCACCAGATGCTGGTAACTGATGCCCATGGCTGTGAAGGCCTCAGATATCTATGTTTATTCCAATTAATTTCCATATTAAGCCACACTGATAAATAAAAATACACTTCTACATTAACACACAGTTTATACTGCAGAATATCAAATAACACTCAAAAAAAAAAAAAGGGCCACTTTGCAAAGAAAACTACAGAGAAAGGACATGACTTTAATTTATCTGCCTGAGCAGAGTAAGGAGATAAGCAACCTTTATCATTTACAGCAGAAGAAACCCCAAAAGAATTAAGGAGAAACCACAACAGAATTAAGCATGGGATGCAATTTCACCATGGAAAAGCTTCTATAATTGGAATGATAAAACTGTAACCTACTACAGCTGCCTACAAAGAAAAAATGCAAATGCAAATGTTTTTGTTGTGTTAAGAATCAAAAAAAGGCATTTTTGATGAAGCACCCAATTCCTTGAAATGCTTCTTTATGGCTCTCTAAGGTGCTTCAGCAGAAATTTCTATTTTATTACCTTAAAAAAAAAATAAAAAGGAGAATAAAAAAAATTCTCCCAAGCTCCAGCATGAGAAAAATCAGGATCAGCAGCTCCTCCCTCACTGCACAGCCTCACAGGTACCTGGGAACATCATCATGGTACCATTCCAAACTTCTTTAATAACCTTTTCTGCAAGCTATGTACAATTTGCAGCCACACGTTTAACAACTCATTTAAATAACTTTTTTTCTCATGTTAACAAAATGAGGGTAAAAACTCAGCTAAAAACTAATGTTTTCACAGCTTCCATTGACTATTATCCTGACTCTCTAGGGAAGGTGGGGAGTTTAGTCACACTTCTGTAATGAGAGAAAAATAAAGATGTTATTTGTCGGGGTTTTTTTAAGGCTGCTGAATCAGTTTCTGAATTACTGTTTCTTAATGAGAAAAGAGCAGTGAGAACATCAGTGTCCATGAAAGAAAAAAGAGGATGTCACTTACTGAATCATACAGTGAGCCACTGATATCAGCCCCATAAATTGGGGAGACAAATGTCAGATTCTTCCAGTACTTGCGCTCCAGGTCTTCAAAATCCTGATGGCGTGGAGTACAATACCTGAGAGCAACAGGGAAGAGAGAGGGGTGGGAGAAGCCCTGAGGAGCACTCAGGTGAAAGACTCCAAAGGAGTGTCCCTTTCAAAGCAGAGACACTCAGGTAATAAGGGGAGAGGAGCCCTCATCACTCTCTACAGCCCTTAACAGGACAGTGCAGAGAGGCTGGTGCTGGGCTCTGCTCACAGGTAGTGACAGAACCAGAGGGGATGGATTCCACTGCTCCAGGGGAGGGGCAGACTGGGCAGGAGGGGAAAAGTTTTCCACCAAAAGATTAGCCAGAGCCTGGCACAGGCTGCCCAGAGAGGGGGCTGGGTCACCCCCTCATCCCATGAGGATCATTTGGATGTGGTTTTGAGGGACATGGTTTAGGGCTGACCATTGTAGAGTAGGGTTACTGGTCGGACTGGATGATCTCAAAGATCTTTTCCAACCAGAATGAGACTGTGATTTTCCTTCCAGCTTGTTTTGAGAAAGCAAAGCTCTTCCCAGAGCCCCCCCTGCACAAGATCAGCAAGAGCACCTACTTCTCGCTGTTGGCCAGGCGCCGGTACTCGCCCACGGTCATGGGCTTCTTCTGGATGTTGTACTGGGTGAACAACCCAGACTGCCCAGTGACCACCTGCTGGATGGGAGCTGGGATCACCATGTCATCAATGTCATCGTAGGTCTTGCGTGGCTTCCATTCCTTGGGAGGAATCACCTGGAATTGGAAAATAAGAATATCAAAAAAAGCTTTAGGAGAAAAGCTTCCCGCTGACAACAGGTGAACACTCAACTCCCACCAAAGCCAGAGCTGCTGAAGGGGAAGGAATTTCATCCTGCTGCTGCAGGTTATCAGATAACTGCATCTCAAATAACCAGCACACATGAGAGGCACCTGTTCTGCATCTGCTGAGGGCTGTGCCAGGCTGCCCAGGGCAGGGGTGGAGTCCCCGTGACCCTGGAGGGGTTTCCAAGCCCCCGTGGTGCTGAGGGGCAGCGGTGCCCTGGCAGAGCTGGGTTAGGGGTTGGACTCAATCACCTTAAAAGTCACTGCCAACCCAAACACCTCTGTGACTGACTCCAGCAGCTTTATGATCATGTAGCATCTCTGCAAGTCTATCAGCTCTTACAGCAGGGTAGAGAACTCTCCCATCTAGAGGATCACTTGGTGTTTGCTTGAGGAAGTTTTGGGGGGGTGTCTGGTTGGTTTTTAACTAGGAAAGCTCAACATTCTGCTGCATTAATGGCTGTTGATGTTTCTGTGTTTGCAGATGACACGTTGGGGACCAACTCCTTAAACAACAAGGGGCAAGGGGTACAGAGAACAAAAGGAGTGTGGGGAACGTGCCCAGAACTCTTTTCCCTCATTCTTGGAGGCTGTGCAAAAAAAAACAAACCCCAACCAAAGTGTTGCAAAGCAGTGCTGAATATGGAAGAGAAAGCTGTAATTTTAAACAGAAGAGCTGCCAGCAGTTCTAGGCTCCAGATCAGAGCCCAGCCAGTAGGACATTCAGCAGGCATGGGGAGTGAAATAATAAAGTATCTGCCATCTATTTTGGTGTAAGGATTAAATAAAATAATCAAAAATACAGGAACTGGAGGAGAAGTTATTGATTCTCCTGGGCATGGCTCCTCCAGGATATGCTGAGCTCTGCTTCCATTACAAGGCTCTGAACTGCAGTTGAATAGGAAGGCACAAAAATGAACTTGAAATGCTCAGATTTAGTCTCCTACAAGGAGAGCAATTTCTTTACAACATCTGGAAGTCACCAACAAAATAACCTACCCCAGCAGCCTCACGGAATGCAATTGCCAGTGCACTCAATTGGACAAGGAAACATTTCACAGAGAGCTTTTCATCAATACCCAGCTCTATTCAGAACTGTAATAAAACCAGTAATTGACCAATGTTTTAGAAGAAATAAGAATTATTCCGTGCCTAACAGCCTTATTTCTCTGTTGTGCTTTATTAAGTCGTGCTAAATACCATACGTAGCAACGACCTTGTCAGAACAAATCACCTCCCTCAGCCTGTGGTGCAGCAGGACATGGCCAAGGAGCACTCTCATCAGCCAGCCTGGATTTCTCTCCAAGCAGTTTATGCCAAGGTCTGGAATTGAGAACCTTCACTGAATTCTTCATCAGTGTCAGTGTGAAGATGTGGGTGGGAATGAAGCAGGAAGATGCTTTAGAGCTGGCCCTAAAGGTCAAAAGGCTTTCAGGTGCTTTGGGAATCACCCAGCACACCTTCACAGGTCTAGATTCAAGCCAGGCTAAGCACATTAAAAAAGCAGGAATGGAAGGTCTGTCCCCAGACACACAGACACAGCTCAGGTCCCCTCCAGAACCTTCATCAACAGCACTGTGCTCTGCTGGAGCTGAAAGCCTCAGCCCTCCAGCCCTGGGGGACCATGGCTCCCAGCATCTGGATCCTCCCCAGCAGAATCAGGACATGGGAAGACCTTTAGCCCTTCTCTCCACAGGCTGGGAATGTCCTTGTTTTCCAGTTAGGGATCAAGACAAGATATCCTGCAAATAAGCTCCTTTCACTGATGGAGCAGCAGAGGAGATGCTCAGGGGCTGGAACAGCTCTGCTCCCAGGACAGGCTGAGGGAGCTGGGATTGTTCAGCCTGGAAAAGGCTCCAGGGAGACCTCAGAGCACCTGCCAGTGCCTGAAGAGAGCTGAGAGGGGCTGTTTCCAAAGGCCTGCAGTGAAAGGCCAAGGGGCAATGGTTTGAAATGAGAAAGGAGTGGATGGAGATGAGAACTAAGGAAGAAGGTCTTTCCCAGCAGAGTGGTGGCCACTGGAGCAGGGAGGTGGTTGAGGCCCCATCCCAGGTGGGGCTTGAGGAGGCTCTGAGCACCCTTGTCTGGTTGCAGGGGGGTTGGACTGGTTGAGCTCTGGAGCTCCCTTTGACCCACCCATGTCTCTGACTCACCCTCAGGAGAGGCTGCAGCTCCTCTGCCTCCCTCTCCCCACCACCTCCTGCTGCTGGAGCACAGAAACCCAGCCTCCTGTGGGGCACTTCAGAGAGCCCTCAGGCAAAGCAGAGCAGGTTTCAGAGCCTGGCTCACCTTGGCCAGCCCAGCCCTGTGGGCACCCTGGGACTCCATGTAGGCGATGTACCTCCCGAAGTCCCGGAACTCCTCCAGCGTGGGCCGGAAGGTCATGATCTTACAGCCGGGGTTCTGGGGGCTGGGGGCTTCTGACCCCATGGTCCTGCAGCGCCTGAGGGGGGGCACAGAGGGAGAGGAGAGAGAAAAGAAGGAGGGAAAGAAGATGCTGGTTAAAACCCGTTGATTTCTTTCTATTTGAATGAATTTCACAGGAAGACTGGGAGAGAATTTCCATTGCTCTGACTATTCCTCTGAGAAAAGGAGGGCTGCACCCTCCAGAGCTGGCTGTTAGCATGGCCTGAGCTGGGCTGAGCAGCAGGGAGCTCAGGGTGACCCTGCTCTGGCAGGGGGGTGGCACTTGATGATCTAAAAAGGTCCCTTCCAGCCCCCCCTGTTCTGCGAGTCCACCCGAAAAGCAAAATCGCTCCATTTGCTTCCAAGCTGCAGGGAAATAATTTGGTTTTTAACCCGCACTCCTTCATCAGGACATCACAGTTTTTCACAGGGACATTTATAAGGTTACGCTGGAGATTTATAAGGCAAAGAGAGGTTGTGATGTAGGTCGGTTGCTAACGGAAGAGCAGAATCGCTCTCCGGGAGAGCAGCAGCTGCAGCTCGGCCGCGGGCTGGAGCCATCAGCAGAGGGCACCACGGGGCTTTCCGACAACGAGCACCGAGCATCGCTCCAGGAAAACGGATTTGTTGTTCCATCTCGAAGGCAAATGACCGGTTTGAGACTTGAAATTTTAGAAAATGGACAAACTACTCTAAACTGCTGAAGACTGTTCCCCGGGAAAGTGCAGCTGGTCCTGGCGGAGAGCTGGAGGAGCAGGAAAAGTGAGTGCTGGAGAAGAGGGATGCAGACAGAAAGAGCCACGAACTCCTGCTTCTGAGCATGGTTCTGCTACCTTTACAGGCAGCCTGGAGGTGCCACGGGGGGGATCTGTGGCAGCCTGACCCCGCTGGCTGGCTTTGGGAAAGGAACTTGAATCCCATCCTGAGCAGGACCCATGCCAGCACCATCTGCTCCAGGGATGCCTTCCCAGCACTGCAGCTTTGCCCACGGCCGAGCAAAAACAAGTGAGGCAAAGGCAGCTTTTACCCCATCTTCTCCTCAAGATTCTCTCCAGCAATTCCCATTTTTATTCAATGACCTGGGAGTGGATCATCAAAACACATGCTCCACCGAGGTGAGGGGGGAGCAAAAGCTGCTTCTTGCAGAGCTGAATTCAGGGTCTAGCTGCCTGCCCAGGAGCAGTGGCACCAGCACCCTGCAGCTCCACAGGGCAGAGACAACCAAGCACAGGATTTTTCCACAGTTAATCCCATCTCTTTATGCTAAAGAGCATCTTATCCTAGATAACGTTTGCTGTGATGTTCATCTAAATAAACTAATTAAGCTATTCCAAAAAAAGCCAAACCAAAAAAAAAAAAAAAAAAATAGCCAGTGAGCACATGGGAAGGGAGGATGAGTCCAACTCCTTCATCCAGGAGTCCCAAAGCCCCTGTGTCTGCACGTGCTGCTCTCACCAGCCCCAAGCCACAGACAGAGCACTTTGGGAGAATAATTTCCCTCTCAACTGCCGTGCACAAGGCTGCACTAACATGTTTGGGATAAACAGTGACAGCGACTGTGGCTTCCTCCCAGCTCCTGGTGTCACGGAGGGGGACAGGAGGCTGAGGCAGTGGGACAAGCCCAGGGCTGTGGCAGCAGCCTGGCCACATGCAGCTTCCTTAGGGGATTTACAGGAGACAGCCTCACTTAAGAATTAACAGAAAAAAAAATATAAGTGTGGTAAGAATCTCAGCAGCATCCCTGAGGAAGATTCCCCCCCAGAACCCAACCATTCTGAGAACACTGAAAAGCCTTTTTCTTTCCCAGGGGTGAAGGGGACGATGAACAAACTCCTCACTATTCAGACTGAAAAGGATGATTCTGCAGAGGGACTCCAGGCCCCCTGTTAGTCCCTGAAAAGAAGTATTCAGGTATTTTTCTCAGCTGGGTGCATTCCATTTCTTTGTGAGAGAGACTAACAACTTGAAGTATTATGAGAACCTTCCAATTGGAAGCCACACTAAGGAAACACTAAAAGCTGTCTCCAGAGAGCTGATCTTGGTGGCCACTAAGAGAAGAGTTTTTAATTTCAATGATTTTTCCCTCTCAAACAGCTCAGAGCCAAGGCACTTGTATGACTGGAATCCTACACCTGTTGATGGAAAGCTTTGTAGGGCAGAGAAAAAGGCTGAGAAACCCAGCAGAGATCAAGACTTGTGCTTGCTAAAGGACTCAGCACGGGGAGCCCTTCCTCCAGGGAAAGGGCTGGCACTTCCAAGCAGTTCCCTGCTGCTCCCTGCCATTGATCTGGGAGGAGCAGGTCATGCCAACTTCTTCCCCCACTTCTGAGGGGTAAGTGACTGAAGGCAGCACTGCCAGTGAAACTGAGCCTGCCTCTAGCACCCAGGCTGTCCCTACACCCAGGGCACAAGTGGGAAGCAAACCAGTCCTGCCAGTTTGCTACAAACCCTCCCTTATCAGCCTGGATTTGAATAGTAAAAACACAGCATCTGACAGAGGACTCACCAAGAGAACATCTTCAACCTGGCCAAACACACACAGATGCTCTCAGGGCAGCACTTTCTTCCAGAAACCACAACCCTGGCAGCCCTCTGAAGGTGACCACCAGTGTGAACTTCTCCCCAAGGGACATGCCACCCTGCATCCCCCACCCTGCCACCCCTGCTGCATCCCCCACCCTGCCACCCCTGCTGCATCCCCCACCCT
>JAOEGS010024027.1:0-24148 GCA_025447755.1 Corythornis vintsioides
TTCCCTTATTTTTCTTTTTCCTTTTTTCCCTTATTTTTCTTTTTCCTTTTTTCCCTTATTTTTCTTTTTCCTTTTTTTTCCCTTTTATTTTCCCTTTTTCCCCTTTTTCCTTTTTTTTCTTTTTTTTCCTCTTTCTTTTTTCCTCTTTTCCCTCTTTCTCCCCCTCTCCACCCTGCTCTCCCTCCCCGCTCCCACCACCCGCTGTCCCGCCGCTCGGGGCTCAGCCGCAGCCCGCTGCCCGGGCGATGTGGGGCGGGCAGCCCGCAGCCGGGCTGTGAAGTAGGTCAGGTGCCCCCCCAGCTCGGGCTGGGCTGTGGCGGCTGCAGCCCCCCGGGACCCCCCTCTCGTCGGCGCTCATTGGCGGGCGGCTCGGAGCGATGATGTCATCCGAGCTTCCAGGCAAAAACAACAACAAGCTCCCGAACTAGAAGGAAAAATGGCTTTTCCAGCCCGGGATCCAGCCTCTCTCTAGCCGAGCTGTGAAACCCTTGGGTGGGTTTGCAGCTGGGTTTGGGGCGGGGGGAGGGCTGTGGGTACCCCCCTGGGCCGGGAGAGGTTTCCATCCGCGGGCGGGTGCTGGTGCTGGTGGGAACTGTGGTACCCTGGTGTGAAAGGATTGATTGGAAGGATTGATTTCCTGACTGCTTTCCTGAAGGTTTCTCAGTGCAGGGGGATTTTTGGGGATGTGGAAGATGCAATCCTCGGGAAGGATGCAGTGCAGGGCTGTGGAAGGTGATGCTGACACATCCAGCCTATTGTTCAGCCTGGAAGGAAGGGGGGAAAGCAGCAGCTGTTTGCAGAGCTGCTGTGGTGCTCTTGGAAAGGGAAAAAAAAAAAGCCCAAGTGATGATCTCGAATTTTTTCAGCTTTCTAAAAGCCAGACTTGGGTGTTTGTGAATTTTGCAAGGCAGGGAGAAAGTAAAATTTTTCCTTTTACTGCATATTAAACCCAGTAATATTTCTGAAGCCTGGCTGCACCTGTATTATTTCTGCTGTCTGAGAGGTTAAATAAATTCAGGCATCCATTCCATTTTTTTTTTTTTCCTCTTAAGTCAGTTCTGACAGGTGATGGGGAAGGTTGTTTTTTCTTAGTGAAGGTGCAGCTCCCCTCATAACTCAGGTTATCAACTTGTGGATGCCTGTGGGAAGGAGCTGTTGCTTTGGGATGGGGTAGGGGTGGAATTTGGCTTCCAAAATGTGAGGATCTTCCATGTGCCCCTTGGTGATTGAGTGAGGATTTTTACACAGTTTCTGTGGATTGCTTAAACCACCCGGTTCCAAATGCAAACAAAAGAATAAATAGATTGAAAAAAAACAAAATAATAGGGTATTTTTGGCCCTCTCTGCCACCAGGTCACTCTTGGCAGCTCCTCCTGGAGCATTAAGGGCTGATTTGGTTTTGGAGAATCACCCTGGAGCGTCTGGTGCAAAGTGGGAATCCTGAGCAGTGGAAATTCTTTCCAGAGAGAACAGAAACAGCCAGTGCCCCTTTGTGCACATGAAGCAAATGAGCCCAGAGTCCAAAAGAATGGTTTTAGCAGAGCCAGCAGCCTCTGCCCCCTCCCTTCCTCTGCTCCCTTTCCTCCCTGCTCGTTCCCTACCAGGACTCAGTTGCCTTCTAGGAACTGAAAGCGGCAGCCCCAGCTCCGAGGTGTGGGATCTCAGAGGTGCTTCCCCAGAGCAGCTCTCCAGCAGGCTGGGCTGCCATCCAACATCCCGAGCTGCTTGCAAATATCTCAGCTTTTAGTTGCAAAAAAAAATATATATATAGAAAAAGGAGTTGACTGCTGCAGAATTAAAGGAGTTTTGGTAAGAAACAGAATGGAGGGGTGGGAAAAAAACCCCTGAAGCGAAGCACCCCGCCCAGCAAAACTTTTAATGGGGCTTGGAAACCAAACGGGGAGGGTGATGAACATCACCTTTCAGGGAGATTCTCATTCTAGACAGAAATCTCCTAGTGAGTGCAGAGGCTGGGAGGGAAACGTTGAGGCTGTGCTGTGACATACCCAGGGAAAAGCAGGAATGATGTGATGGTGACCGGGGGTGTCTCCGCGCGCGGAGAATTACGCTGCTCAGTGCCACGCTGGCAGGCAGAGGAAAGAATCCACCACCTGAAGGCTGTGGAAAGCCTTGAGAGAGGAAAGCAGGTTAATCAAGAGAAATAGAAATGAGGAAAAAGGAGGCAGGCAGAGCAGCAGCAGAGATGCTGAAATGATCTAAAGCCTAACGTGGAGCTCGGGGCGCTTCGCTGCGCGGCTGCGGTGCCGCTCGCCGTGTTTCTCTCGGGTCAATAAAGATGCTCTGTTGGCTGCATCTGCAGATCCAGTAGCCAATTGATCTAATGCAGTTTCTAAAGGCTTTCTATCCAGGTGATGTCATCCTTTTAGCTCGCTTCCCCTCCCACTCTCTTTCCTCCTTATTAGATATTTCATCTCGCTGCGGAGCATCCAATCGATGGGAGCTGCTCCTGAGGGAGCTGCTGAGAAGCGAGCAAAGAGAGTAGGAATTAGGACTCCAGCAGCCAGTCTCTCTGTAGCCATGGACATACTGGTTTGTGGTGCATTACAGAAGTGGTGGAATTGGGAAAGCTAGGCGTGGATTAACAGTGGGACCTGCCTGCTGCATTAGAATACTGAGCAACACTGCAGAGTTGTAAACTGCATTAAAAAAAAAAACAAACCACCAACCAAACCAGGAGGGGTTGGGTGGGGGGTGGGGGTAAAAAGAGAGAAAGGGTTTGGATTGCAGAAGCTTTGAATGCATTCCACGCCTCAGACCTGTTAGAGCATCTCTCCTGGAGCTACAATCTGGACACTGATTCCATTTTTTTTTTTGCACTTATGATGGACAAGAGTCTAAAGAAGAAACTTTAATTCCCGGGCTGTGGGATTCCTGGATCTCTGAGGATGCTGAAGGACCTTTGCAAAATCCCAGCTACAAAATGAAGTTTCTGCAAAGTGGAGCTGAAGAGAAGCCACCCCTCAGTGCTTTTTAGTGGAGAGAAAGGAAGGAATGTGAAGAATTCCTATCTCACCTTTTAATGCATTGTGGCTTTAACCTGCAGTTTTCATCCATTTCAGAATTAATTCCATTGGAGCAGCACTTTTTTTTTTTCTGGCCTCTTGCCTGGGGGACCCCATGGATATTTGTATTTGAAAAGCTAGGAAACATTTTGCTGTGAATTTCTCTGCTTGTTAAAACTGGAACATCTTTTATAGGAATTGCTGCTGCTGCTGCTAACTCACTGCAATCCTGAAAACTCCTCAGATCTAGGGGAAGCTGTAATCAAATTCAGCGTGAAATCCAAGCTCTGAGAAGTTGCACACATGGACATTTGCTGCTTTGCTTGATGATTTGGGAAGAGAATCCAGAAGGGATTTTACTCCTTATTTTTCTTCCGTGGCTTTGAGAAAGGAAACTTTTCCTTTCCCCCTTTCCCCAGCCTAAAGAAATGGCTTTTCTTGTTCGCTGTTATGCCAACTGCCTGCAACCATGGGCCTCCAAAGTAAGTAAGATTTTAGTCTGTGCTGCATTGCCCTGACAGCCCTGGTGCTGCCTGAGTGGGCACCCCTCACCCAGGCTGGGAGCTGCTGCACCCATGCCCGTGCTCTCAACGTGCAGGGGGTGGTGGTGAGGGGGGGGAAAACCTTCCCATCTCATGCATAAACAGCATGAAAAATGCCTTTAGCACAGGGAACTTGTCAAGCTTGTTCTTTAGCTTGTTACCATCTGAAGCAAGTCTTAGGAAGGGTAAAACGTTCTCTTTTCAACTTGAAAATGCTGATCTGCAACCCCACTGATGTTCTCCTTCTTTTTTCGAGCTGTATGGAGCTGAGCTGCTGGTTTCCTTTGTGCAGCATTGGGAAATCAGTTAATTATTTAGCTGAACTGTGTAATTACAATTGGCTTTAAAGGCCACGCATCTTGTGTGGCTGAAATTGCAGTGTTTTTGTCAAGGGGTGTGTGTGTGTGTGTGTGTGTGTGTGTGTGTGTGTGTGTGTTTTCAAGGAGGTAATGACATCTAGAACGTTCAGGCAAACTCATCTATTGAGAGAAAAGCCTTTAAATACATCAAAAAATACACTTCATTTGTCAGATTTTTGCTTGGTCAGAAAATGAGCCGAGTTGCTGGTGCTTTATTAATGCTACTGCCAAATAGCAGCCACCTGAGACATGAGAACTGCCTCTGAAACCTGAGGCCAGGTGTGTATTGATGATTATTTATTCCAGTTCTGGCTTTACACTGCTGTTTATACCATGCAGGCTGCAGAATACAGCTGCTGCAAGTTTCTTGCGTGCAGAAGCTGGCAGGGTTTGAAGGCTGTGGGCAAACCCCTTGTGATCATGACATCATGAGATGCAGCATTGACTCTGGAGCAAGAGGTTTCTGCTTGACTTCAGTCCCAAAAACTTTACAGACCTTATGTGAGGGTGTGGAGAGGCAGGAGGGTGTGAGGAGTCCCTGTGCAGGATGCTTCTCCCATATATATTTAGTGGAAATGATGCTCCCAGTGCAAGGGGTGAAGGTGCTGGGCTTCAGGGTTTCCATATGCTGCCAAAATCCCTGTGTCAGTACTTTGGGGTGTATGAGTGGCTGGATTTGGGGCTGTTTTCTGGGTGCTGAGTCCAGCTTATCAGGTGAAGCAGAGCTGCAGGTCTTTGCCCTGCTGGGCTCCTTGTGCTCAAGCAGGTAACTGCAGCTCCTCACCTTGGAGCCCCTGCTGGGAAACCTTGTGTCCCTCAAGTGCATCAGCTCCTCCCTCCCTTCCTCCCTGGTAGATGTTAAAGGCTGAGTTTAGTTAAGCCTGGCTTAACTGCACTGCCCTTACTAAGGAGGTCTAAGGTGCACTATTGCTTGAAAAATGGGAATGCTTAGTCACGTTGGCACGGAGCTGAGGCTGCTCTTTGGGCTCCAGTGGGAAACCACAAGAACCCCTGGTGCTCAGCTGAGGGTTTGGCAGCACTAAAAGAATAACAGAAAAGAATTGCAGAGGTTTTTGGCCCCCTGTGCTGGATGGTGCCCAGTGAAGTGCTGCCTTTAATTCACTCATTTCTACTCAGAACTCAACTGGGAGGTTTCTTTTTTCTTTTCTTTTCCAATGGCTGATGAAAACCCATTAACTCTTTTTGCACTCCATAGCTAAAAGTTCTTTAAGCAACTGTGACCTCCTGCAAAAAACCCTCAAAACTCTGGAAACCTCCCCAAACTTTTATAACTGAGCAGTCCATGATGTTCTGCAGCTCTGAGGAGGAAATGTGCAGAGGATTAAATGCCTGAGTTGTGGCTGAGCTTGTTCCCTTTTGGTTTCAGCTGAGCTTTGTACCACATCTTTCTGTGACAGGTGTATTATGAGAATACACATGACAGCAACATCACTGATTTTGGAGTTTTTAATATTCAAGTCATAACTCAACTTGAAAATGTCAAGTATTTTATGATACTATCTTGAAACCAGAACCATTTCTTGCCATGGAGCAGTGATCATCTGATATCTCGTTTGCTTTCTCAGTGATAAAACTCTGAATTTCTTTGATATTGTAGATCTCTGCCCCAGATCTTTTCTTTTAATTAGTTGCTTTTAAACTGGTGTAGGACAATAGTCTGCAAATGGGCTGTTGACTCAGTTGTAATTATAGCTGCTCTGGACGTGACAGGGCAATGATACATCTATTTAATCAGAGCAAAATGAAGTCATATTTCATCTGACTAATCAGAAAGGTAAGATTGCATTAAGGTAGAACACTTCTGGAGGTCAACCTTGGCCTGGGAGGTTAATTGTGTGGCTGTGGAGTGACCCTCAGGAGAAAGCAGCTTTTGGATAGATGGATGGATGGATGGATGGATGGATGGATGGATGGATGGATGGATGGATGGAGTAGGGATCCTTACACAAGCATGGTGAAGGTGCTGAGCAGTGAGGAGGGTGGAGGACAGTGACCAAAACAGCCCCAGCTCTTGAGCCACTGGGACTCTGGAGGAAGATATAGGAATGTGGAGGACTTTGCACTGGGCTTGTGGAGATCTGCTTCCACAGGCTGCTTGTGTTTGGGAGGACAAGAGACATTCAGCTTCAGCTCAAGTCCTCCAACACTAATAAGATACTTGAAAGCAAAAGAAAAAATTAAAATACCTCAGCAAGCTCCTGATTGTCTTTGTCATTCTGATCATACCTCCCCCAGTGTCTGTTAAATTGTCTGGGCTGCACTTTGTGGTAGCAGACTCTTCAATAGCAATGTGTTAGGAAGTTGCTATGAAGGGAGCTCTAAACTTACTGATTTAGTTCTCCTGTCAGAGAAATTTAATACATCCCACCAATTTTCCAAGCCTGGAATGCATACATCTATAGCAGGAGGATGGAAAACAGGGAGTGACTGGGCAATGTTTCTGCAGAGGATATTTAAAGAGGGATGCTTTTGGAGATAATGTGCTTTTAATAGAAAATAAAGGGGGTCGAATTAACATCTAAGCTTTTAAAATGTTGATTTTTCTTTTCCTGAAGGCAAACAGTTTCCTTGAAGACCCCAGGTGTGTGTTCAGCTTGTCCTGTGACAATAGGCAGTGATTTATTTTCTCTGGGCTTCTGTGTTCTTATCTTTCTGCAGGTTAGATAAAATCTAATTGTGCTAAACACTGGGTCCATTTGCTCAGTGGAAGTTGGTGTTTGGGTTAGAGCAGAAGACATGGAGTCATTTTTCAGCCCCATTCCTATTTCTGCTCTTGTCTCCCAGGTTCTGGTTATCTGCAACTAAATCCTCTCTAACACCATCTTCTCATTCTAAAGGGCATCAGTTTGATCTCCCAAGATCTTCACTTGAAACCTTCATGCAATTAAAGATTATTTTCAGCTCCTCAAAAGAAAAAAACCAGCTTGGATAGTGTGTCCTTGATTTGATTTGATGTCATCCTTGTCTTTGTTAATGCACTTACAGGCAAAGTATCCCCAGGAGTAAGAACTTCAAATGTTTTCAGTGCAAATACAGCAGCTGACCCTTTGCTTTCCTTTTTTTTTTCAGTCCATTTTGACACTTTCTCTTCTCCCTCCTGGTCTTTCTCTGTCCATGGCAGTAACTTCCAGCACTGTGGAGTGGCACAGTGCACCAGAGCATCTACAGAGGATCCCTCCAACCCTCCCTGTGCTGGGATGTGGAGATTCCATGCACTTAGTTACCTGTTTTCTCTAACAACTTGTAGGATGCTTTCTGTAGGACTTCAAAATGTCCTTTTAGCTGAGAGTTGGTGGAGATAGAAATGTTCTGGCATGAGCTGTGTGGGCACTGACTTGGGAAAACTTGGCTTTTCTCCCACTGCAGGGTATAGCACATTGAGGTGAAATGCAAGTACACACTGTACTGCATGCCAACAGAAAAAAAACCACCTTTTCCTGGAGTATTGTTTTTATGGGAACTTGGCTTGGAATATGCAAAACAAACACTTGATCTGCTCATTTCTTTCCTCCTAGAATTTTGTTTGCTTTAAACCCCCTTTGGTACAATTCTCCTCGTTGGGCACCACCCTATTTTTCCCTGCCTTCCCCAAACCCATTTCCTTCTGAATCCAGGCTGGAGATGGAAGAAGATTGGAGCTCCTTTGTTTGCTTTTGAGGGTTTTTTTTGGACATGAAGGATCCCAGGGCCTCATTCCTCCTTCCATCTCCATGCCCAGAGCTGGTCAGACTTGTCACTGCAGTGAAAGGAGGGACCATCATCACCTGAGGTGCTACCAATTGTTTTGTAGAAGGGTTTAGAAATAAACTCCAAGAAATTTGGAATTGCTTTCAGAGCTTCAGTGACATACATTTCCATGTCCAGCATCCCATCTTTTTTTTTTTGGCAGGTGGATTTCCAGACCTGGAGTCCCCACTTCTCCTCCAGAGCAGAGATGGTTGCGTGTCAGGCTCTGAACGTTGTCGTGAGTGGAGGCAAAGCAGTGATCTATAATTTAGACAGCTGAAAAGCAAATAAAAAATGCATTACATGTGTGGTTTAAGGCAACACCAGAACAGAGTTGGAAACTCTGTCCTCGTGTCACCTTATTGTAACTAAGGAAACTTAATACTTGAGAGGATTTTCTTCTCTCCACGCTGTAGGAACCGTGAACACCAAGAAGCTCTTGGCTGCCTCAGGCCTGGAACAGCCCCTGGGGATTTGTAATTCTTTTAGAGGTTTTGAGGTTGGGGATTTTTAGTTGGTTGGTTGCTTCTGGAGGGGGTTTGGGGTTTGGCAAAGCTTTGAAAAAGGAGAATAACCTGAAGTCTGCATAGTTTCCCTTGGCATCCCGTTGTTCAAGGTGATGGGATTTTGCCTGAGCCTGTCAGGAGAATATTTGACCCAACAATTGGGTTTAAAAACAAGAATAGGGGGGAAAAAAAGGGATTTTTACAACTCTGAAGCAATCGTAGTGCTGCTGGTGGAGCATCTGTGGCCTTGGAGGAGGAAATGTTGTTGTTTGCATTAAGTTGGTGGAGGACTGATGTCAGCATAGGTAATTCACTGGGCTCATCTTACCCTCTCTGTGGAGACCTAAGTGGCCTCTCTCTGCATCTCAGAGGAGCAACTTTCTCCTCTCCATTAACACAGCTCCAAGTGTATTTTAAACACTTGGAAACCAGAGAAGAATTGTAGCTTGTATGTAAAAAGTGAATATTAGCCAGAGCTGATGTTTGGAAATCCCTGGGGGGGGGGAAAAAAAAGCTAAGGAAAATTCTGCAAAATAACTTGAGAGAACTCCAGTTGGTTTTGATGGTTTCTCATTATTTTAGTGGGAGGATATATGAGATGATTAAAATTGAGTTACTGCTGCCAAGGAGAAAAAAAAACCCAAACCATCTGAGAGATTAGGGTTTTTAATTTTTCTAGATGGAATGAAGGGGATGGCTGAGAGCAAAAAGTGGGATGGAGAGAGGTTTGCTTGGTGAGAGACTGGCTGTGTGGCAGTGGGTGTAAAGCTCTGCTGCTCTTGCTTCAGGATGCTGTGGAAAGGAAAAATTAGAAATACTTCAAGAAATCAGTTATCTTGTGCCCATGAACAAACCACATAGTGCTGCTGAGCTGCCCAGTCTGCCAGTGGATGTGGAGCAGGGAAACACCAGGTTTGGTTTCTATGAAATCAGGAAGGTATTGGAGGTGGACGTGGGATTGCAAACTAAAGAGGAAAGCTCCCAGCAGGGCTGTCAAAAAAATGGGCTGGGGAGGATGCAAGATGAATTAATTCCAGTGTTCAATGTATGAAAGGTGTTGAATCAAGGGCAGCCAAGAGGAAAAGGCACATGAAGGGAATGGGAGGATTCAGTGACCAGAAAGAAGAGGTGGGAGCTGCCAGAAGGTTCAGAGGATTCAGATGCTGTTGAGCCCTTTGATCAGGTGGTTTGGTTTGGTTTTGGGTTTTTATTTGGCAGTTTTAAAACTAAATGTGCTTTTTTTTTTATTTGGCTGTAACAGTCTGGACTTCATCTGAGAAGAAAATTGCTGCCCTTAAACCCCTTGGGTGTGACAGAGGCTGAGCAGGAGCATTTCCTAGAGCTCAGATGTCCCCACGTGAAACCACAGCTAGTGCTCCCTGGCTGTGCTAATTGCTTCCAGCTTAAGACAATGGAAACCCCTTAATGAGAAACCTCAGACACTAAACAAATATGGCCCTTAACAGGGGCAGTGTTGGGCTGGGAGCTGGGTGGAGCAGAGGGGTGGTTGGGTAGGTGTAGGTGGTGGACTGTGGTTGGGGTGAGGGGTGTGTGGTGGTCGGATCGGGGTAAGTGGTGTGACTGGGTTCATGTGAGGGGCACGGGGTGGTTGGGTTGGGGAGAGTGGTGGAGAGTGGTCAGATCAGGGTAAGTGGTGTGGTTGGGTTCATGTGAGGGGCACGGGGTGGTTGGGTTGGGGAGAGTGGTGGAGAGTGGTCAGATCAGGGTAGGTGGTGTGACTGGGTTCATGTGAGGGGCACGGGGTGGTTGGGTTGGGGAGAGTGGTGCAGAGTGGTCGGATTGGGGTAAGTGGTGTGGTCAGGTTGGGGTGAGTGGTGCAGTTGGGCTCATGTGAGGGATGTGGGGTTGGAGTGAGCAGTTGCAGGGTGGTCAGATCAGGGTGAGTGGTGCAGTTGGGTTCATGTGAGGGACAAGCAGCAGTGGGGTCAGGGTGAGTGGTGCGGTCGGATCAGGGAGAGTGGTGCAGTTGGGTTTGTGTGAAGGTCATGCAGCAGTGGGGTCAGGGTGAGCAGTGCAGTTGGGTTAGGTGAGGGACAAGCAGCAGTGGGGTCAGGGTGAGTGGCACAGGTTGGTTCTGGCAGTGACCCAGCAGAACTGGGTGTGCACCCACACCTCTGGTGTTGGATGGAAGTAACCCCAGTGTTGCTTCAGAATATTCCTCCTGCTGGCAGCGTTTCAGGGCAGCTCAGAAAAGTGACTGAGGCACAAGGTTACTGCCAGTCTGTGAAACCAAGGATGGCAGATTTGCTTGCACAGGCTCTGGAAGGACAGAGTGTTCCTGCAGAGGCTGCTGCTTCTCCTGTGTCCAGACTAGATCCATCAGCCATGCAGGGACCTGGGAAAACTGATGGAAAACTTTGCTATCAAGGAGTAGCAGATCAACTATGAGGCAAAACTTGGGGTTTTTTTTTTTTCCTTATTGCTCATTTTCTGTCAATCTGAATTGTTATGGCTGCTGCACCAGGAGAATTCCCCAGCCTGTGCTTCCTAGGGTAGTTTGGTTTCTGCTGAGGAGTCCTCTGGCCACTACCCCCCTTGCAGGATGTTTCTGGCTGTGTTTAATAAACACAGCCTTTCCCTGGCTTGAAACACAGCAGCCAAGCTTCTGGTGCTCTCAGAGAAAGAAAATTCCTTGCTCTTGTGTCCATTTGTCAAGAGTATTTTGCAAATTCACGTGGCCTGTGCTTTTTCAGCCTGTGTTGTCAGCTCTCCCAACTGGAGCAGGAAACATTGATGTTTCTTTTCAAAACCTGTGGCACAGAGGCCCAGATGTGGCTTTTCCAGAGGGAAAAACCACCAGTGGATCTGTCATGGGGGAAAAGTGGCTTGAAGAGCATGGTCCCTGTGCCCAAAAATGGGATTCCACTCCCTGAAAAGAGTTGGGAGCAGAAAGAAGTCTGAGATTCACCCTCCTACTACTTCACTTCACTCTTGGTTGCTTTTTTCTCTCTGTACTGAGTTTTCCACAGGCTCATTTTTTAGCAACACCTTCCCAGGGAGCAGAAATCCAAGTTGTCCTCGGGCTAACAGTTGTTTTTAGAGTGGCTCTCAGAAGAGTTGATGGCTCATCCCATCAGACATCCCGTGATCTGCTCTGTTGGACAGGGCATGTGGGATCTCAAAATGCTGTTATCACCAAAATTAGCTTGTAATTGAATTCCTGGGTATTCTGTGTGACCTCACTCCTGAGAGGAAAGGGTGTTTACGTAGGAAGCAAATGTCACTGCAGACTCACTCTGCTCTTGCCTCTGGAGATGGTCTGTTCTGGAGTCATCCACTGGGGCTTGTACTCCAGGTGGGGTCAGAATGACAGACAAAAACCTTGGAGAAAGAGTCATGGAGATGTCTGGGCTGGAAGGGATCTCCATGCTCATCCAGTCCAACCACCTGCTGAGAGTTCTGGGCTCCCCAGTTCAAGAGGGACAGGGAAATGCTGGAGAGAGTCCAAGCTTAGAAAAAACAGTAATTCAGGTAAAAATCAGGTCATAGAAAACATACAGGAAAGGGAGAAGCTGTGATTTGTTTGGGGAGATGGAGCAGAGGGGCAAGAGATGCTTTAAAAGTCACTTGTCTCAAAGAAACCTTCTCTCCCTCAGATTTGAGGAGAGGTGGTTCTGTCTGTGACAGTGTCTGTGGCACTGATGGTGTCCCTGTGTGTGTCTGTGTGTCTGTCTGTGACTTTGTGTGTCCTTGTGTCCCTGTCTGTGACTGTGTCTGTGTGTCCCTGAGCCAGAGGGGCTGCCAACAGCCCTGGTTTGTGGTGGAGAGCAGCCACCTGCCCTTGTTCTCCTGGGAGGTGCTGCTCTTGCTCCAGTTCATTCTTTTCCTGGAGCCCTTTTCCCAGTCTCCCCTCGTGCTGAACGTGGGGAGTGAGGAGCTCAGAGGAGTTTCCTTGGTTCTGTTCTCACAGCCAGCAGGGAACTTGCCTGTGGACAGAGGAGAAGCTGAAGCTGAACTTGGAGCTGGGTGTTGGGTTAGAGGGGTCAGACAGATGGGACTGAGCTGAGGAGCTTGCAGCAGGACTGTGGTGCTGGGAATGAGTCCATGCAGGTCAGTTTGTTCCATGCTTTACTGAATAAACTCCTGGAGCTTCCAGTGACCTCCAGCACAGCAGGGACTGCCTCCCAGTTCAGTAGCAGGTACCAGCTGGCTGCTGGCTGCCATCCTCCCTGCCAGGCAGTGCTCTGACCTTGCTCCTCCATGCCCATCTGTTGGCATGGCTGCTGGCACTGTGGATTTAGGGAAGATGCTCTGATGCTTCAGCCTCGTGCCCATCAGTAGCTGGGCACTGATTTCTGGCCAGGG
This sequence comes from Corythornis vintsioides, assembly GCA_025447755.1. Classification (NCBI taxonomy): domain Eukaryota; kingdom Metazoa; phylum Chordata; class Aves; order Coraciiformes; family Alcedinidae; genus Corythornis; species Corythornis vintsioides. The sequence continues at coordinate 12,504 of JAOEGS010024027.1, forward strand.
CACAGGAAAACTGGAGGTGGATTCACACCCACATTCAAAGCACCCAGGTGATGCTGTGGAGCAGAATGAACTCTCAGCTTACCTGCTTCACTTCTACATGTCTTTTAGTGGGGAGATTTAAGAGGTCACATCTCAGTGTACATCAGCTCTGGCTGTGTGTGCTGACAGATCACAAATGGACCTTGTGGCCACTGCATGGAGTTGTCAGCTGAGTGCTTTGACCTTTTTGCTCTTCTCTTATCCCCAAAATAGATTTTTTTTTTCCCTTTCAGCCTCTAAAACTTTGGCTAAACATAGTCTTCAAAGGGTTGGGTTTCCTTTGTATTTGGATCAAGTTTGCTATTTTATACCTACTGCTTGGAAGTTTGGTTTGGTTTTTGTTTGTGTTTTGGCTTGGGGTTTTTTTTGTGTGTGTGGTTTTTATTTGGTTATTTTTTCCTTTTTCTTGTTTTGGATTTTTTTGCTTGTGTTTGTTTTTTACTTTATGAAAGTTTATCAATCTCTCCCTTTCCAAACACATGCAAACATAACTATTCATTCACAGCTTGGATATTTTCTATTTCCCTTTACTTGTAAATAAAATCTATACAAAAACTGGAATAGGGTAAACATTAGGATAGTAAAAAACAGGTTTTTCCTTTCACAGAGCTACTTTGCAAGTAACAATCTGGTGTTCAGAGCCCAGAGGATGGTCAGCTTTGAGTGGTGATTGGCAACATCAGTGGGAATTACAAGTGACACAACAAAACCAGACTTACTCATCATCTTTTCCTTTCTTTTTTTTCCTGCTTTTCCCCAAATCCCTTTTGTTTACAGCTTCCAGCTGACCTGACCAAGATGCATCTGACAGACAATCCCCATCCTCAGGTGACTCACGTCCCCTCAAGCCAGTCAGGATGTAGCATTGCCAGTGATTCTGGGAGCAGCAGCCTCTCTGATATTTATCAGGTAAAATTACATTTGTTCCTCATTTTTCCTTCCTTGATGCTAAACATTCCATAGACAAACATCAGCACAAGTAGCCTTTTATCCAAGACTTGCCCTCTTGATCTCATGCCTGTCCTGGTGTTGTTTGTGTCACTTCCACAGCCACACAGAGGTGTCACCAGCTTCTTGTAAAGCTTTTTTTTTTGTTGCTTTTTGCACCAAAGGGTGTGCTGTGGCTTCTTAGAATCCAAGCTGATGATTTACAGGATCCTTTTCTTTCTTTCTGAAATGGAACATATTTGATGAGAAGGGCTCTTGTGTTTCCAAAACCTTCCTTGGGTATTTGTGTCCAGCCAGTGTTTCTATCCTGGAAGGAGATGAATGATATATCTACTTACAGCAAAGTAACTTGAAAAATAAGGCATTAAAAGCAAAAATCCTTTCAGAATACTAAGTTTCTCTAGGCATTTTTGTCCCATGTAACCAATTATCTTACTACTACTTGAAATTTGTTGCTTCCAGCTAGGTCAGGAGTAGCTGGTATCCCTGAGAGAGTCTCCTCAAAATTACACAATCATTCTGGTTGGAAAAGACCTTTAGGATCATCAAATCCAACCATCCCCCAGCACTGCCAGGGCACCACTGCCCCATGGCCCTCAGCACCACAGCTCCAGGGCTTGGAAACCCCTCCAGGGATCACGGGGACTCCACCCCTGGGCAGCCAGGGACAGCCCTGGAAAACCCTCAGGGGGAAGAAAATGTTCCTCAGCTCCAACCTATCTCTTTCTTTCTTTAGTTATTTAGTTTCTGAGTCAACTGAGTTGATTTAATTATCCCCAGAAGCAGTCTGTGTATTGTACTTGAAGATCTGATAGATTGGGCTGCTGATGGGCAGGTTTCCTGGCCCTCGCCAGCCTGCCTGGCTACCTGAGCAGTTTGTAGAGGTTGCTCTAAGTGAAAAGCACTTAAAATATATTTATCAATAAGGAACATATCATTCTAGTAATGAGTGGGTACTCTTTATCCAGTGTACTTAATTGCATTTCAAATGCCTTCTGTCTGCTCTCCAGAAGATGCCAAAAGAGTGTAATTGCTAAGCAAGTAAAAATCACATAGATAAAAGAAATAATGGGTTAGGGTATTTTCATGCAGCAAATAAATAGTGCTGAAATGCACTTTTATACCCCGAGACATTATTAATTTGAAAATCACTGCAGATTTTCTCTTCAATTTTGAGGAGTGAGGACCCTTCAGGAAGGAATCTCCTGTTTAGTGACGTGAGCCTGGCTGTTTGCACATCCAACCTGGACATCTGTAACTCTTGCTGAGAATCCCCAGGGTGATGACTGAGGCAGGTCACCACTGTCAGGCTCAGGAGAGATCTTCCAAGATGATATTACAGCCAGGAATGATTGCAGCTGGGCTGTTAATCCCAAAAGATAGTGTTGGAGAGTCAAGCTTTGGGTGAAGATAAGATGTGCAGCACACACGTCATGAGCTGGGGGGGGGGGGGAACCCCAACAACCCACAGGGGTTTTTGCCCTTATTTTAGTTGTTTAATGAGGATTTGATATCTGGCTCAGATAGCAAAATTCAGGTTGGAAAAGCCCCTTGGGATCAAGTCCAACCATTCACCCTCCTCTACACACTTCACCCCTCAACCATGGCCCTCAAACCACATCCAAACACCCCCAGGGATGGGCACTCAACCCCCCCCTCCCTGGGCAGCCTGGGCCAGGCTCTGGCTGCTCTTCAGTGACAATTTTTCCCTAATCCCAGTCTGCCCCTCCCCTGGAGCAGCTGAATCCATCCCCTCTGCTTCTGTCACTACCTGTGAGCAGAGCCCAGCACCAGCCTCTCTGCACTGCCCTGTCAGGTGCTGTGGAGAGTGAGGAGTCTCCTCTACATGCCCCATGGTCACAGCATCCAGACCCAGCATTTCACAGTGTTCTACTGCAGTGATGCCTCAGCACAGACATATTTGCACATCAGAAAGAAAACTAGAAGTGTTCCCCTCATCATCTGAAGTCAGAGCAGCTCTGTGATGCACAATAAACTTGCATTTGGAGTACAACATGTTGGCTCAGTAGCTGAAAGCATTTGTGGCACATTCAAATACAACTTTGCCTAACACAGCTGGAAAATGAGGCTTTGTTTTTGCAGTCAGCTTTGTGTCTGTTCCATGCCAGGCTTTCCAGGAGCAGCATTCATGTCAGCAGGGGGAGAGCATTTTGGAATCATTTGGACTAATGTAGCCTCAACGTGACCTTTGGAATTAATGGCATCTTAACATGAATTTTTACTCCCAAGTACTGCCAACATCATTCCACAATAGGAAAATATGATAGGAATGGGAGAAGCAGAGGATGAAACCATGTTCTTCTTAAGCTTTGGAAGGGGTTTCAGTTCCTGTTTGGTACACAATATTCACAGATAGTGTTGAAATGAGGATTTGCTTGTTCCAGCTGCTTCTCAGACCAAGGATGTTAAGCAGGAAATGATGCACATAAAGCTTAAGGTGAGATCAGCAGAAAAGGAACCCTGCCTGTAAGCCCTGCTGTGAGCACATGGAATTAAACCCTCACTTCATTACAGAAACTGAGCAAAAGAAGGCTAGGAAGGTGTTCATTTATCTCTCCTGTACCATTACTGCTCCCTGTTGGAGCTTTCTGAATTTTTGTGTTAAAATAACCAAATGTAAGAATTATTTGTTTTATTCCTTACAATTTTTAAAGCAACTTCTTTACTTTGCTTCAAGTGGATTTTTTCTTTTATTTTTTTTCCCTCAAGCCAACTGACAGTTTGCCTAGTTTCAGAACTATAGAGTTTAGACAGAAGTCAGAGAAGCTTTGTGGTTCCACAGAAGTTGAAACACAGGATTCTGCAGCTGCTTTGACCTGTATTGGGTATCCTCAGGGAAAAATAATTCAACAGATGCTAGAGTGCAGACATCTTTCTTTGGCCTTTCCCAGGGCAGGCAGGATAACACAGGGACTGCCCAGATCCCACCTCTAGGTGTAATTGTGGAGGGTCTCACCTTTACTCTTAGTTGCCTGTACACATAGTTTTCAGTGCTGTTCTCTTCATGACCAACCAATTTCTGTCTGGTTTTCCCTGTTCTCTCACTAGTGTGCTTAAAGTTTCTCCTTTTTTCTTCTTTGTTCCAGAATTTTTCATTGATTATTTTGGCAGCATAAGCTGTCTGTGGGCAGCAGCATTATTACCCAGCAATAACTCCAGTTGTGGTTAAGGTTTTGATATTAAAATGGATTATCTATAAAATATGCATCAGGGAGTGGGCTTTGCTGAGGGGTTTTCTGTCAATTCTGGGAGGAAAAAAAAAAAAAAAGCTTTGATGTTTTTCCCCTGACAGAATTGACAGGAGGGGAGAGCAAAAAACAAAACAAGTGGCTTTTACTAGCAGGTCACAGCAGGAGTCATGAGCATTAAAACACATTATGATATGGAGCCATTCCAGCTCAGGAAATCTTTCACATGAGCCATACTTCATCTTTTTTTCCTATCAGCACAAAGTTTCTGACACACACTGCAGTGGAACACAGTGGAACACCTATCATTGCCACCAGAACTTTGCAAGGGCCAGTTTTGTGGCACTGGATTCCACAGGCCAGTGTAGAGGACATCTCCATCATCCCCAGTTGGCCAACCTCACTGGGAAGTCTCCATGGGCAGAGTTTGCAGTGATGCATAGAGAGGGATCAGAGAGAGGTGAGAGGAACCTCTGGAGATGCTGGAGTCCAACCCCCTGCCAGAGCAGGGGCACCCAGGGCACAGGAACAGATCCAGGTAGGGCTGGAATCTCTCCAGAGGAGACTCCACAGCCTCTCTGGGCAGCCTGGGCCAGGCTCTGCCACCCTCACAGGGAAGTTTTTCCTCATGTTGAGGTGGAACTTCCCATGTTTCACCTGCTGCCATCACTTCTTGTGCCACCCAGGGCACCACTGAGCAGAACCTGACCCCTTCTCCTTGACCCCCAGCCTGTCTTTGTGTCAGATGGGAGGATTGTGGGTCTGGGCTCAGTTGGTGAATTAGAAGTTCAGAAAGGTTTCTGCTGAGAAGGATTTAGCTGCTTGATGATGGAAGCAGCAGCTCCATGTGCAGACAGCTTTATGAGCAAACCCCTCCTGTTCCTCCCACCCTGCCCCACCTGCCTGGGGTGTCAACAGCTGCACCCCCCCTTTGAAACACTCTTGTGTCAGAGCTTGGTCAGATGATAACCTCTTGATCAAGAGGAGAAATGTTGTTTATTGTCCTGTGTAACCTCAGCAATGAATCACTTTGCTATACAACTTGCAGCCTCAGATCTGTCAGCTTGAGGTTCTCCAAGTGGGAATTAGCCCTGGCTTCCTCTGCCTGGAAAAGTTGATCTAAACTGGGGCTGTTTAGCTGAAAAAAAATGCTAGAAAAGTCCTTGAAGAAAAGGCTGCTCTGATCATGTGCTGCTGAGACTCTCCAAGCACAATTTGCACTTGGGCTTAATTCCAAACCTGTTAATGTGAGCTCCATGAGCCAGTGAAGTGATGTAATAGGAAACAGATTTAACCCTGTGTGTGCCATTACCCTGCTCTCCAAGAAACACTTGAGTTTAATTTAACCCTCTGTGAGTCCTCACCCTACTCAATGAAATGCATTAAATGATTTCATCTTGATTTATTAGGTTTGCTGGCTAATTAATCAAATGAGGACAAGCTCAGGGGTCCAAGATGATATCTGAACTCCAGGATTTTTCTGTCTAGTGCAAGGAGGAGCCACTGCTTGGCTGTCAGAGCTGGGGCTTGTGGTAGCTGGGCAGCTTGTAGGAGGATGGAGGCTGTGCAGGCTGCTGTGATGAAGTCACTGAAACCCAGTGGTTGTTTTTATGAGGTGAGGCAGGCAGGAGACCAGAGTGGAAATGCATCCAGTGGAAGCAGGGATCCTATCCTGAGAGGGATACAGACCATGTGCTCCCTTCCCACCTGCACTGAGACAGAACTAGTGACACAAAGAAGACTGAGCTACCCTACAGTGTTTGTGTCTTGATTTTCACTGGTACTCAACCTCAAGGCAGGGATTGGGGGAACAAATTCCTTCCCCTGGAAAGAAAACAGCAGGTTTGAGACCACCACAGGAACCTGAGCATGCACAAATCCACTGGACCCAACAAGGTGCATCCCAGGGTCCTGAAGGATGTAGTTGCTGGAGTGTTCTCCATCTTCCCTGACAACTTCCCAGTGACTGCTGAAAAGGGACTAGAGCTGCAAGGAGACCTTATTGCAGCCTTCCAGTATTCAAAGGGGGCTTCCAGGAAAGATGTTTTACCAGGAACTGTTGTGATGGGATGAGGGGCAGTGGTTTCTAACTGGAAAAGAGGGAGATTAAATATTAGGAAAGATTTTTTGACAAGGAGGATACAGGTTGCCCAGAGAAGCTGTGGCTGCCCCATCTCTGGTAGTGTTCAGAGTCAGGGTGGAGAGAACCCCATCCTTTGTTTTGGAGGTTTTGGGAACATACAGAGTATTTTTTGATGGCTTAGTTTATTCAGCATTATGGGTTTTCTTAGGTTTTGTTTTTTTAAACCTCAAGGACTCAAGGTTTTCTTTGAGTGAAATGGAATATTGTTAAATGTGCTCACTTAGAAAAGAAATAAACTCCATTTTCTGCAAGTCTCTACATAATTGCCTTTTACTTCTCAGTGACACATCTTGTTGTTTGAATTCTTGATTTGGAACAGAAGACTGATTTGCATGCTGGCTTAAACTGGAAAAAAAAAGTGATTGAGCAACTACTCTGAAAACTTGAAACTACCTTTTTTTTTTTTTTTTTTTTTTCCCTCCCCTTCCATCTGTTTGTAAAGATATTTTCATGCAATTACATCATTGAAACTTTACATAAGGAATTACTGCAAATGATTCCCCTGCTTCTGCTCTGTGGTGCCAGTGTGGCAACAATTCTCCTTCTCCCTGTGGCACTCAGTGTGGTGTCAGTGTTGCCATCTACTGCTGCCAGCTGAGATGTGGCTGCAGCCTTTGGGTGACCCGTGGTGGAAGGGATTTCTGCTCTTATTTTGGTAACAATGCAGAGAGAGAGAGACTTAAACTGTAGGAAAAAAACCCCAGTCTGTTGGTAAGTTTGCAAGGAGGAGTAAATGAGAAGCAGCCCAAGGAGGAGGGAGTAGTCACTGTTACCCCCACCCCAGTTTTACACTCTACCTGTCCTCCTTGCTCTGTGCCAGGGTTAAAATCCATGTTCTAATCCCAAAATAAAATGAGATCAAATGTTTTTCAGTGCAGCCACTCATCCTGCTTCATTTTCCCTCTGGCACACCAGTAGCATTTGATGGCTTTATGTTGCCTGTGGCTCATCAGGGTGGGAAGAGGTGTAAAGACAGAGAACAAGCATCTCCAGGTTTTTTTTTTCCTTTGGGAACTAGTGATTGTAACTCCTGTAGCACAGTGTTACTTGGTGCCAAGGGTATAGAGGCAGTGCCAGCCTGTTATTCAGTGCTCAGAAGGGGAGCTATTGCAGCTTCTACTTGGAATTATTAGTCACACCATTTTTGTTGTATAAACTACCCCAGAGAAGGCCAAACATCATGAAACTGAAGCCACTGAACTCTTGTTTTCCTTCTAGGCTACAGAAAGTGAGATGGGAGACGTTGATTTAACAGGGCTCCCAGAAGCACCTGTAGACTCTGAAGATGAAGAGGAGGAGGAGGATGAAGATATTGACAGAACTTCAGACCCCCTGCTAGGCCGAGACGTGGTCCGAGAGTGCCTTGAGAAGGAGCCTGCAGACAAGACTGATGATGATATTGGTGAGGAGGCAGAAGCCCCAAATCTTTATTATCTGGATTTAAATATATGCCAGCATCTGAGAGGAGCATTCCTGCAGAGTCTTGAAGGAGTTCATGCTAAATGGATACCCTCATGCATGGTGCTTCTGGAAATCCCTTTTACTCAGAATGTTAACAGAATGAATTCTCCTCTTTCTGAGAGAGTATAAACCCAGTTTTAAGATACTAAAACCAAACCCAGATGCTTAAGAAGTATCCCAGTCATGGTATGTGCTGATACAAGGGTAGCAAGGTAGCCTTGACTGCCTGTACCTGTTGAGTTGGCTACTAATGGCAAACAGAACATGCCATTGCTGCAGCTGAGGTGTGTTTGATTGCAAACTGCAGCATTCAAGATGAAAGGCATTTGCTGCAGTGTGTAACTGGAAATTGGCATTAGTTTTAATGGTCAGATTTGCTTTGTTGCACTTGACACTGCTGCTCCAAACACTGGAAAAATCAGTGTACACTCCTATCAAGCTTCTAATTACTGGGCTAGAAAGGTGGTTTTAATCTTTCTAAATGTTTGGAAGCTTGAAGTGCTTTTGCACTCTAGTGAGACTGCTGCCCTGAGAGTCAATCAGAACACCATCAAGAGCACAGAGCCACGTTCTGGTTGCTGATGACAAAGTGCACATTGGGCTCATTTAGCCACAGGCACTAATGGGAATTGTAGCTCTGCTGAGTGACATTGCCATGAATTTGACTGAGCTTTAATGTACCTGGGGAGGGTGAGGTAGCTAAGGAACCCTGAGGCCTGGCACTCTTCATACCCAATGTTTCCTGTGTCTAACAGAGCAATTATTGGAATTTATGCATCAACTCCCTGCCTTTGCAAACATGACCATGTCTGTGAGAAGAGAACTCTGCTCTGTGATGATATTTGAAGTGGTAGAGCAAGCAGGAGCCATCATCCTTGAAGATGGCCAAGAAGTAAGTTACTCCTCACAACATACTTACAGGGCTAAAGGTCTGGGTTTGCAAGGGCACTGGGGGGAGGGAGGAGGGCAGGAAAGTCTTTAGTCTGAAAGCTGGAGAATTCTTCTGGTGGTGTCACCAGAAACATGCCAACATCAGTGGTGGTGTCACCAGAAACGTGCTAACATCTCAGAGTTTATTTCAAAGCTTATTTCTGGCACAGGAAAATGAGTTGTTTCCATTGGTACTCCTTTTGGGATGGAGGTTGCTAAAATACTGACATGGAAGAGGTATCCTTGCCCAGCAGTGTGGGGATTAGAACATGAATGACTAAACTAGTCAGTGAACAGGCTCCCAACAGAGCTGCTCTGAATCACTCTCTTGAAATCTCTGTCCTTGGATCAGGACAACATGGAATGGCCCTAGGAGGTCACCCCTCCAAGAGAACTTGTCTCTGGGAATGACCAAACAGGTACCCAGGGGCTGAATCTTCACTCTCACTGAATGGTAGCAAAACATTGCAGCAATTAGCCCACTGATTAAAAAAAGCAATCTATTCATCAGCATTCCTCCCTGCTGAATGAGTTCTGGAATGAATGAAGAATGCTGAAAAGCACTCTTGTTTCACTTGGTTTTCATTGCTTGCCTCACAGGACAGATTTTTTTTCCCTCAGTTAAACTGTGGTGGTGACAAACTGGAAGCTGCAAGAACGAGCTTTTCTGAGATAAGAGCACTGCCACAGCTCAGAAAAGTTGTTGAATTAGCTTCACTTGTAAACTTCTGTGGTTTTTTTACTTCCTCCAGCTCGACTCCTGGTATGTGATTTTGAATGGCACAGTGGAAATCAGCTATCCTGATGGCAAGAGTGAGAGTCTGTGTATGGGAAATAGTTTTGGGATTACTCCCTCTCTGGACAAGCAGTACATGAATGGAGTGGTCAGAACCAAAGTAGATGATTGTCAGGTAAGATGACAGCTCTGTGCAGCTACCTCCTGCTTTTAAGCACTGAATAAAAGAAAACAGACTAGTTTCATCTTAAGGCAAACAGACAACTTTCATCTTAAGGCATGGTCTTTATTCCAGGAGCAGGAAAAAGGAGGTTGGTACTTTGTGAGTCGAGGGCTCTGTCCATGTTGGGTTAGTTGCAAACTCTTCAGTAGCAGAGATTGGCAGGGAGTTGGACTTGATGATCTCCAGAGATCCTTCCAACCCCCACCATTCTATCATTCTAAGGTTTATTTCACACTGTGGGAACTTCTGCTTTGTGCTGAAATGAGTTTAGATCACCCCAGCTCTGCTCTGTGTGAGATCAACATGAAATAAAGCAGATAAATAGAAAACATCCCTTTCCACTTCTTCCAGCCTTTGTCCTGTAGCTGTTTAGTCCATCTGAACATCCTCTGGGGATGTGAGAAGGTGACCAGCTCTAGTTGTCACCTCATTTCTGTCTCTTGTGAGGCTGGGCAGAGCTGAGCGGGGTTGGTACCAGTTGCTGTTGTCGGAGCAGCTCAGAGATGGGGATATTTTCATCTTATGGTTATTAACAATCCCATGTTGTCTGGGGGGCAGTTTGTGTGCATAGCCCAGCAAGACTACTGGAGGATTCTGAACCACGTGGAGAAGAACACCCATAAAGTGGAGGAAGAAGGAGAAATTGTTATGGTGAAGGAGCACAGGGAGCTGGATCGCAGTGGAACCAGGAAAGGACACATAGTTATTAAGGTGAATTTCTTTCTCTGCTTTCCATTCAATCTATTAAACCTTTATTAGTAAAGAACCAGGATTTTGGTTTGAATCTAGAACACACATTCAGTTTTTTATCAGTTCAAGAAAAAAAAAAAAAAGATGAAAGCAATTTATATTATTTACAAATATACTTCCATCTCCCTTTTAATGAAATTAGACCTGCTCAGCACATCTGTTGAGATTTGGAATCACCCTTTGTGCATCTTTGTGTGTTGACCTGTGTTTTGTCACCTGAAAGAACTTAAACTGCTGATGAGAAGTAAAATTAAGAGGAGTTATGAATTGTTGTAACCAGGTATTACCACTGCAAAACATTTGGGCTGAGAGGAGCATGAACATTTGATTTAAACACATTTGATTTAAAAATATAAACATTTGATTTACAAATTAGTGTGTTTTCTCCTGAGTGTGAGTGAGGTTTGGAAAGGGACTGTGCTGTTCAGATGGATTCGTGTTCAGATGCTCTCCAGAGAGGGGTAGTGATGAGAGATACCAGTTATTTCTTGCATTAATTTTTAAGGCTACACCTGAGAGACTCATCATGCACTTAATAGAAGAACATTCAATTGTGGATCCAACCTACATTGAAGATTTCCTTCTGACATACAGAACATTCCTCACAAGCCCTCTGGAAGTTGGAAATAAACTCTTGGAATGGTTCACAGTGGACAGCCTCAGGGATAAGGTTGGTTTGAGTCTAAGAGATTAATATTTTGGTTAAATGATCTTTAAATTGATTCCTTTTTGTGTTGCTGATTAACTAGGATTGTGCTCCAGCTGTTTTATAGCAATTTATGTAGAATTTATGTGGCAGTGGTTTGATTTGCTCTGGCTTGGAGCAGAAGCAAACCCAACAGACTATCAAAAAAGCTGTATTTTTTTTTGCATAGGAAAGTCTTTATTTTTACAGGAGCAACTGCTATACATGAACCTTTTTTGTTGTTGTTTTATAGCAGGGATGGATAAAACAGTTGTCAGGCTTCACCATGAATGGTAGGAACTGTAGCACATACAAAAGCAACCTGAAAATTTAACTGAAACTTCTTCAGAAAACTTTGTATGATCACAATATATTCCCTAGAACTTTCTTTGATGTTATTAGGATGCTTTAAAAATCTAAGTCTTCCTTATAATGTCTATAAAATTAACATTCCTTTGTGTACCAGTAAGTACTGGGTGATGTAGCCAACCAGGTACAATTAGTTTTGGTTCTATAGTTTA
>JAOEGS010024028.1:9851-38513 GCA_025447755.1 Corythornis vintsioides
GGGTGGTGGCAGCTCTGCCCAGGCCCCCTCAGCAGCCCGAGCACAAAATGGCGGCCCCAGCACAGGCAAAGGGCTTCGCCCGGCTTCAAATAAGCCCCTAGAAGAGCTTTTTGTTGGCCCTTTTTGCCTCAGATCCTTTCCCCAGGGCAGTCTTAACCTGCCCTGAAACCGGTCAATACAGAAAAACTTAGCTGCTTATGTATGGGCTAGATGAGCAGCCCCTGAGGTGGATCGAAAACTGACACGAAGCCTAGCTGCAGACTAGCAACTAGTGGTCTATGTACTGCAGGCATCAATAATCGGTCCAGTCCTATTTAACAACCTCATCAATGAGCTGGACAAAGGGTCAGAATTCACTCTCTTCAAGAGTACAGATGTAACACACTAGGAAGACTGCTGATACAACAAGAGGATTTCATGCCAATGAGAGGGACCTTAGCAAGCTGGAGAACTGGGCTGACAGGAACATCAAGAAGTTCAACAAGAAGTGCACCTGGAGATACCAGGGCATATTGGAGAGCCCAAAAAGGGCCACAAACATGATTAAAGAACCAGAGCACTTCTTGTGTGAGGAAAGGCTGAGAGAGCTGGGACTGCTCAGCCTGGAGAAGGCTCAGTGGGATCTTATTAATGCTTATGAATACCTGAAGGGATGGTACAAAGAAGACAGAGCCAGGTCCACAGGCAATGGGCACAAACTGAAACACAGAAACTTCTGTCTGAACATCAGGAAATGGTTTTTTGGTTGTTTGGTTTGTTGTGGTTTGTTGTTTTTGTTTTTTTTTCTTTACCAGAAGGGTGACTGAGTATTGGCACAGGGTGCCCAGAGGTTGTGGATTCTCCATCCTTGGAGATATTTAAAAGCTAGACATGGTCCTGGGCAACCAGCCCTAAGTGGCCCTGCACAAGCAGGTGGTGTGAACCAGATAAGCTTCAAAGGTCCCTTCCAACTGCAGCAAGTCCAATTCTCTGGTAACAATATCACCCAGTAACACTAGCACCAACATTCCTATGCTTACTCTGCTAATCAGCAGCTAACTGAAAGCCACATTTGAGCATATTCTAAGTAAAGAATTCTTTCATTCAAATTCCAGAAAGTCTGAAAAAACTTGTCTCAGCTGGAGCCAAGTACTGAAACTCTATCTCCATGATCTTTTAATTCCCTTTTTAGCTAATTTTCATGTACAAGTAGAAGCCCATAAAAAAAAGAACAGCAATTTGAGCTGTCTTTCTTTTCAACTCAGTGTTTACATGTTTAATTTCTGGTAAGGGCAGAATCCAAAAGCAGAGAGTAAAAGGAAGTAATTTCCCATCCACATGTAAACATCACGGCAGAGAAGAACAGGAAATCTGAGTGAACGCAATGCCTGGGACTAGTGGATTTTTCAGTTCTCATTGCAACAGCCTGTTTTACAATCAGAAATTCCCGTGTTGTATGACTTCCACTGGAAGTGGATGAATTAAGAAAGGCAACTGATTTAACAAGATGGCAGCATCCAGCAGGCAATCAGGAGGCATTAAAAACAAACTAATGAGTGTTCCACACAACTTACAGTGTGATATTTAACAAGCACCACACTGGTTGAAGTCTCTTGAGGTGGTAGGACACGGCACCTCTGAATCTGCTCTCCAGAGTTTATGCTACATGCTATACTATGTCTAAATTGCAGTGAAATTTCTTCTTCCCAGGGGATGAGGACTAATTTCAGTGATATGAGAAACTGATGAAATAAGAAGGATCTTGCAAATGAAAAAAGCTTGGCTGAGACAAAGTTACTTTGAGAAGGCCAGTCAAGGTGATCTACTGGAAACTACTGAGAGTGCTATACACCTCTAGACTTGCTATAGGTAGAGTTCTCTCTTACCAGTGATAGGAGATAACTGTGAGGAAACAATTCATCATGGGCTGCTTGAATTTCCCAGATAAGTGCTATCTAAAAAATGTTTCCAGCAATGACAGAACCCAAATATTTTTGTATGGTATTTCTTTCAGCTCTTAGCCAATGCAGTTTTGCACTTGTCCTGGTTTCTAAGACTCTTCTGCCACTTACTTTCAATCTGATATCCTGGGCATCCTGCAGGTGGTTCCACACAGAGGTTTTTTTCAGCAACAGCTCATTGTCTGTCTTAGGATGATTTGTTGTTTGTTTAACTCTCTAGCTTTCTTCTCTCTCCTTGAGCTTGCTTGGTGCAGAATTTTAGCTTTGGATGCTAAGAGCTGTATCACATCCATGCTGATTCTCTGTTCTGTTCCATGGCAGGCTACCTGGTGGCATACAATGCTCTGTTAACATATAGGGTTAAATATGACACAACACTGCTAATCCCAAGAAAAATCACCTTTAAATAGCCTGATCTGGCACAGGGCAGTAACACCTACACAACACAATCCTAGCAGAGTAGATACATGTAAGTGATGACACATGTCATAATTAGACCACATACAAAGTGTTCTAGATCCTGATTGTATGTGTGGTGGTGCCAAACTTTCTATCAAGCTTCTCAGCAAACTCTTCTACTCCCAACAAAAGCTTAGAGAGCCAAAATTGTAATAATTTTAAGAAGTAACTTAAAATACATCTGCTGCCCAATCCGAGAAGCCAAAAATACATAAACGGAAATATCAGAAAGATAATCAGAAATGTTTAGATAAAAAAGCCATATCTGTTCTAGTTTCCAGGGGAATTGTATTCAGCTGCTAAATATCTTTAGCATGGAAACATCCCTCCAACAAAAATAGTTCCTTGGGAATGGAGCCCTTCCAGCATGCTGTGTGGCAGCAGGAAAACGTGAGGCAGGAGCTGGCTGAGTGTTTCCCTGGGACACTTTCTGATCCCAGTGCTGCACTATCAGCACTTTATTAACAAATCTTTTCAGCAATCCTCACAGCAGCCTCCCAGTTTTTTAGTCAGTGACTAAGGACTCAGTGCAGAATGATGGCCACAGACTGGCTGGCTTTGAGTAGCCATAGTATAGAAGATAGCAGTCAGAGAATAATCAAGCTCCTGTGTGGTAGAGAAGTGGCCTGATGAGCTGTAGCCTGCAGCAGTTGACTGTGTAGTGGTGCTGGAGCCCAACATCAGCTCTGTGGTGATGCACCCTGGTCAGCAAAAATTCTTTCAAACCACATAAACCTTAGCTTAGCACCCATTGCACAGTTTGTACTGATTTCTTTAACAAGATATCCTAGCTCCCACTAAGTCAGAAGGAAGCAACTCCTGTTGATTTCACAGGACTTCCTTCAGATGCTAAAAGAGTGTTTCACATAATTGAAATTAAAACCAGATAGGAAATTGTCTGTGGACTTCAACAGAAGCAGCTAGACCTCTGCTGCCACACTGAAAAGCTCCTTCTCGATAAATGATTCAGTGCAATATAGATATCCCATTTACAATAGGAGTTTGCAACAAGCTGCCCACTGACTTTGCTTATTAGTTTATCTCTACCAGCTTCTAGTCAAGATTAGATTATTATTAGCTTCCACTCAAGAGATTATTAGAAGTGGGTTATTTTTTTTTTCAGGGTATTTACTCAGAAGAAAAAAAAAAAAAAAAAAAGGTTAAGGAGAGTAAAATTGTCCTAGATGAGAGTCAACTAATTTTTAACAGTTTTGACAGAGAACCTTCTACTCTGTGCTTGCCTGAACCAAAGCTATTGAGCTCTCAGGACAATATATGAACTAGTCTTATTCAATATTTATCCCCCAAATAGAGGTCAGGGGATGAAGTTCCAGTTTGACTGAGTGTTGTTAGTGTTTCCTCACTGGTATTTCACTGCAGAGCACAGAGCTAAGCTAGATGGTGGTATACTGAAGGAAGCAGGTAAGCCTGCTTGGAGAAGCTGCAGGAAATCCTCTCAAAGCCTTTCTCAGTAGCTTTCTGAGCTTTTGGGCCTCCTGATAATTCTTCCCCATCCTACTGCCCTCTGTTTTCTTGCTGTCCTCTTGAGGAAGTTTCCCTCTGGAGAGCTCTTGCTACAGTATTTGTTGAAAAGAGAGATGTGAACACATCCATTATCTCATATTTACCTAGGCTGAACAGGCTCGTGTGCTTTACTCTTCAGCAGTCCTTTCTGGAGCAGTTTCTCTCTCCCCTAAAAAGTGAGAAACACCCCTTGCATTGCTCCACTGTCACTTCTGTTGGCTTAATTCAATATCCAAAATAAACAGAGGAGAAAAAAGAAAAAGGAAGACAATTGGACCCTGCCTCAAAATGAATCCTCCTTTTTCCCCCCATCTCCCAACTCCATCTGCAATTACAGCCCATGAGCAGGTTAAGTCCTTCTCCCTCTTTCTAGATAGGGATTGCAGTAGCATTGAAGGAAATACTATCTTGGCATTGTTTTCTACAAAGGAAAAAATATCTTTTACTGGCTTTATTCTACTGACTTGCTGGGAAGTTACTGAAAACATGGCTTATGTTGTTCCTTTTCTTATTACAACCAAGTGCTGGTGGTAGTTGACAATTTCCATTTAATGGCCTGGGCTTGTATTCCTCTGATGTAAATTGCATGTCTCAGCATTGTCCTTGCAATAGCACACACCATTACAAACTCCTGAGCTGTACCAGCTTTAACAAAGAAATCTATTTCCTTATCATTCCAGGAAAAGACTCTCTAAAACTCCAACTATTCCCCAGCCTTGCCACATATGCTTATAACTCACTGGGGTTTTGGCTACAGAGCCTATACAGTCACATTTTATTGCCTAACAGCAATTAAGAAAAGCCCATTTCACCTTCTGATGAAACAGATACTACTTCAGTGTTTCCAAATGCTTCAGTTGAGCAAGAAGTTATCTGCTCATTTCATAGAATGAAAACAATTAGCAGAAACAGAAAGTGGATAGTCCCTCTTCTGGAAACAGCTCCCTAGGGAATTTTTTCTTCTCTTTATCAGAAAGTGGCACCAATGATTTGACTTGAAAATCACAAACCCCTGTCTTTTTATGTTCCAAAAGTCTCTGATGAATATATTCCTTCGTGTTAAGGCCAATCCACACCAGACACCCCTCAAGCCTCCTTCAATTACACTACCTCTGTAAATCTCCAGCTTAAATGCCAGCTGGCAGGCCAAGCTGTTCCCTCAGAATTGTTTTCCTTCTGGATAGCACAAGCCTTTCTCCAAACAATGTTCATCCTAGTCTATTATTTACTTCTTCCAACTCCCTAAATTCTGATCCTCTTCCTCCCCATCCTGGTGCAAACCAGGAGAATACAGTGTCAGAGAACACTACTGTGGGTGCATCTTACTGCTTGGTCCATTGGGATTGGAGTGGCTTTGATACAGTCAAAATGGGATCTAGACAGGAGTAAAGAGGTGGCTGCTCACATAGACCTGGCTAGCCAGGATCACCCTCAACTCCAAATATAAGGTTTTCAAGCCCAAAGAAGAATTACTATTTGACTAATGATCAACTTAATGTTTAATATTTGATTCCAAGTTGTTTTTTGTTTTTATTTTCTTTCCTGGAGCACAGAAATAATTAAATAAGTTGAGTTTACTCTTGGCTATGCCCAAACTCTAAAATCAAAGTTATTTTTCAGGCCAGGTGCTGTACAGAATGGAGATCATTGATGGTGCTACTTGCTCCCTCCATATTCTTCCAAATAATGAAAAGAAATTGAAACTTTAGTGTATCTGTGGTAAGATCTAATTGAAAATCCAAGGTAAGCTTCTGTGTAATAAGGTGAGGCAAGAGAAGAAGTCAAATTCATTCACATATATAAACTATGTCTGAGTGCTAACACCATTGTGTTCTATCTGGGGGGAGAAAAAAAAGTAAAATCCAGCTAAGTAGTTAACTGGTATCTCATCTTTTATCATTTTGAGGTGGAAGGAGACCATATTTTACAAAGTAACTGTGAGTATTTCACTCTAATTAGTAGGAGTTTGACTTCAAGAATCTTCAAAACCACTGTTGTTATGATCCCTTTAACTTAATTAAACTAACTAGCTTTTAGCCTTTAACTTAACTAAACTAACTATGATCCCTTTAACTTTAATCTAACTAAACTAGCACTAGATTTCCTTTTCTTAGGGAAGTTCAGCACTGACTTGGAGCCAACGGGGCCTTACTGGGTAGCTGCCAAATGACAGTATCACCCCTCAGAAAAGGTTTCCTTTTCCAGCTTTCTCTGTGTTATTTATAGGCAAAAAGCAATGGACACAAAAACCTCAGGGGAAAAGGGAGGGACAGCATCAAGCAACCTGGGACATTATTCAGTTACTGCCTGATAGAGAAGTATCTGCCAAGGTGTCTCTGAATAGCTTTAAAAGAGCTTCTAGAAGAGGGGGAAAAAGTCCATTATTCATGAATCTGGGAGCATGGAGATAAGGAAGAGGCATTACATTTCTAAACAAAGGATGCTTTGTATTAAAACCACCTGCAACATACTCAGTGCTAGAAAAGGAGGGTTTGTTTACCCCTTTTTATTTTTATATATTTTTTTAGGAAGTGTTAGCTTACTTGAGAAAGGGTGCTTAGGAGAGAAAAAACAGCTGGAGGAGAAATACAGTGTAGACAGAACTGGAGCTCTGTGGGACAGACAGGAAATTTCAGTGGCACTGCTTCCTTGCTTTCAATCAGCCACACAGAACAGAATTCTGACAAAGTTGTTTTGTTGATTTTTTTTTTTTTTTAAGTTTATATTGTTTGTTTGTTTTCCTGTTCTGGATTTTCTGAGAACATTAATTTCATGCTCCTGTGCTGCCTCCTGTTCCTGCCATGAAGGCTTCAATGGGTTGGTCAATTCCAATCCAGTTTGCTACAAAGCAGAGTTATGAGCTGCCTGCAGTCCTTTGAAGACACAGTTGTGAAGAGAGGGAAAACTGTTCTTCTCTACCCACCTAATCTCAGAGGTAGACTTTCCCTATACTGCTAGATTTAAATTCCCATGATTTTACAACAGAAGACAGAAATTGAAAGCAAACATCAGAAACAAGTCTGTGGATAAATCAATGAAACTGCTGATAAGGGCACTGGAAGTCCAAGAGGAGCAGAATTTCAGCATATGCCATTTGAAATCAAATCCTGATTTAGCCAGTTATCCAGAAAATAGTTAAATGTGTTGTCATTGTACATGGCTCTTTGGCTAGTCAGGCCTAGAACCCTAGTGACATCTTAAGTGTATTGAATTTAGATCTTGCTGAGAATTGTGTCTATTATTGATGAGAATGGATTGATTTTTTTTCTTTTCTGTGAGGTAATAACAGACTATATTGCTCCCACCCCCATCTGCATTTCTGGTAAAAGAATTCCTACAGAAATACTGATGCATCACTGCCAGAAGCATTGCACAGCTTTAAAATACTGCCTCGTTTGGTAATTTCTCTTTGCTTTGCTTTATAATTCACAAGGAATTTATGACACTAAAAAACCCAACCCAGCCATCATGCAGGACAAGAAATACAAGTTTATGACATACAATTACAGCAGAATTTGGAACCCTAAACTGTAAACATGAACGTGCAATTCTGCTGAACAAATGGTGGGTCCTGAAGATGCTCTTAACTCCAGAGATGACTTTTGGCTTTACTGCTACTGATTTTAAATGCTGGGTGTTGAGCTGAGCAGCTCTCCAGCCACCATGCTGGGTTTGGGGCTGATTCTAAGCTGAGATCCAGTCTTCATCAACTGTTTTCCAGAACAAGGTTGCCCCTATTCAAATAGGCCTTTGCCCTTTATCCTGATTATTTTGCTTTATTATTTATCCCAAAGCTTATCAACTGTTTTCTCTTAATTAATTTGACTCTGCTTTTACCCATTTTCTCCCACAACTATGAAGACAGATCCACTGTCTCGAGGAGAACAAATCAGGTTAGACCTATAGAGCAGCAAGATGGAAGGCAAGGAGATGGGCCTGGGACAAAGTGAGGCTTGCTCAGAGATTTCTTATTGGGAAATAAAAAGCTATAAAAGTTAGCTGAAATAATGAACCAATTACAAAATTTCACCAAAGTAGATGAAAAGTGAAACTGCACTCATTGCTGATAAGGAGTAAATCACAGTTCTGCAGGGCTTCCTTTATTCCCTCACAGAGGATACTGACACAGGAGTCATTACAGAGACAAGGAGGCAGCAGAAAGCAGCAGCAGCTCAGAGAAAGCATGAACTTGGCAACCAGGACCTAGGAGAGTTGATGTGACACTAAAATGGAAAAAAAAAAAAAGAAAAAAAAAGAAAAAGTATAAAGAAATAAAATTATTTTGGATTTTTTTTTTCCCTTCCAGTTAGAGTTCAGGCAGATTAGGTCCCTCACTACAGCCACAGCAGCAACACTCTCAATGCTTTGGAGAGGAGAGGCAGGACCTCAGGACAGCAGACCCCAGGGAGAAAGAGCTGCCAAGACCCACAGCAGAGCAGCTGAAGCTGATGTCAAATCAAGCTGCTTTCCCTGCTTTATTCACAGGATGGAGATACTAAACCTCCTTCCTAGTGAACAAGTTCCCAGACAAAGCCCTTTCCCCAGTTCTGTGCATCCTTCTGGAAAGAGGGTAAAAGAAACCAAATCTCAGTACCAACCCACTCGACCCAACAAGGGTAGTGGTGCCTTGATGGCCTGAACCACGTCAGCACTCTGGCTTCAGACTGTCCAAGGTGAGGGCAGGAAAGCTTTTCACTGCAGCTGTACACACTCACTCTCAACACCAAATGGACAGTGACGTGAGGGGAGAAGAATTCCTGCTATGGGAAGATGACATTTAGCCAGAGGATGTCAAAAGCTTGGGAGCTAGTTCTTAGGAAATGGGCTGCAAGACATGAGAGATGTGAAAGCAAGCAAGAGAGGGGAAAAAAACCATGGCTGAAAGTGGCCATGTCTTCATATCCCATGTCTGAGAGCAGAAAGGGGCTCAGAACCAAAATGAAGGAGATGCTCACTTTCCAAATGGTGAGAATGGGTAGAAATCAGCAGAGCCACACCTGGAGAAAGAATACTTCAAAGCCTCTGCCTGCCTCCCCTCCCAGCAACATAACCATGTCCCTGACAACCTTAGGAGAACATGCTCCTTCAGTGCCCCTCTTGTGGAAAGACAAAAAGCTTTCTGGGCTGATCCAGGCAAGACAGCACAGTAATGCCTCTGAAACACAGGCAAGGCAGGGGAAGAAAAGTCCTCAGGCACTGCACATACTGCCTCCTTCAATTTGGTATTCTTCACTTTCCCTTGTCATCTTCATGGGATTATTAGCTGGACACTTACTAATTACAAAGGCTTTGGCAAATATTTGATGTTTTCCCTGGCTGAAAGCCCATGCTTAATGGGCTGATAAAGAACAAAGGTTGTCAGAGAATGGCATGTGCTTGGTTACCTGGGTCACCTGAAACTGTGCCCTCAGGAGGTGCCTTCCTGAGCAAACATCATAAATTAACATTTCCTTGATGAGAAGCTGAATGAATTCTACTCAGACCATGCTGAACTATTCCCAGCCTTCCCTTTCCATGTTGAGTTGAACATCCAATGCACATTAGTTTCCCAAGAATGCTGAGACTTGTTTTCAGTGACTACAAGACATTAAAGCCATCTGAGTGAGTTTGGCTCAAACTGGGAGACTGTGATTGGCATTAAATACCTGTTTCTCCCTTTCCTGTACACACTGAACATAGGCTCTGATCTGCCCTGGTGAGACCTCACCTGGAATACTGCAGCCAGTTCTGGGTCCCCCAGCTCCAGAGGGACAAAGATCTGCTCAAGGAGTCCCATGGAGACTAAGGATGCTGAAGGGACTGGAACACGTGTCTGATGAGGAAAGGCTGAGAGCCCTGGGGCTCTTTATTCTGGAGAAGACTGAGAGGGGATTTAATAAATGTTTATCAATATCTGAGGGCTGAGTGTCAGGAGCCTCTGCTCACTTGTGCCCTGGGACAGGACAAGGGCAGTGGATGGAAGCTGGAGCACAGGAGGTTCCACATTAACATGAGGAGGAACTTTGCTCTAAGGGTCACAGACACTGGAACAGGCTCCCCAGAGAGGCTGTGGAGTCTCCTCTTCCGGAGATTTTCCAGCCGTGACTGGCTGTGTTCCTGGGTGCCCTGACATGGATTAGATTCCTGCTCTGGCAGGAGGTTGGGCTCCATCCCCAGGGCCCCTTCCAACCCCTGACATCCTGGGATAGGAGGATGCTTCCAACACTAATCTGCATATTCTGGCTGCTGTACCCAAATAAGACCTTGTCCTTTTCCTCCTGAATTTTCCTTGCTCTGTTTTCTCCTTATTCTGCATTACTGCTCCACACAATTACCAAGCCATGCCCACAAACCTGCAAGAAAATAAAGAGAAACCAAAGTGTCAGTGTTTCCTCCATCCTATCCCCTCCCACTTGATCACCTGGAGCTCTGCTTCTTGGAAAAGGTCTGAGATCCAAAAACCATGGGTCACTGCTAGGTGCTTCAGGAGCAGCATCCCATCCCAGGCAGAACAGAGCCAGGCTGGGGAAGGGACAAAAGAAAAGCAGATCCATACCAATGTCATGGTGTCCATGTGCTCCAAGGGGTTGTTTTTTTTGGTTTAGGATTAAATCCTTCCTGGGAAACCACCTCGAAGTACATTAGCTAAACAAAGGGTTGGAGTGACAGAGCAGAGGACCACACAACTCTAAAAGGTACAGACATAAAAAGGTATGGGTGGTTTAATTAAGAAAAAACAAACTTTGAGCTGAAATAATCTTGCCATGACATACCTATTTTTCTATTTTACCTATTTATCTGTTTTTGTTCTCAATGGACCAGGAGGTACAAGGCCATTCCTTCCCTGCAGCTTTTCTGGGTGGTGGGTGAGCTTTCCATGTGTTTATACACCTTATGCACCTTGTTGGCACAGCCCAAAACACTGCTGGCTCCCATCACACAGTGTAACTCCCATAAGACATGTGTCCAAAGTTATTGGCAGTTAATGCATCAAACAGGCTTCTGAAATCATTTTCTGCAAGGAAAAATACATTGAAATGGCTCTCCTGTTATTTAAATGTAAGCTTCTGCATGACTAACTTGACATTAAAAGCCCATCTCTGGATTTTTTTTCACAGTTCACAAACAGTGCAATGGTCACCCATTGGATGAACTGGAAGGCATCATTTGTTTCACCAATGGACCAAAAGGATGATTAGACACCTTTTTTTTCCCATTCAGTAAGTGGTGTGGGGTTTCTTAACTGATTTATTTTGGCAGGACAAAAAGCTGCAGTGGATATTACTGTTTGCTGCTTTGAAGAATGCCCTTTTTTTTTCCCTTTTTTTTTTTTTTTTCCCCCCTGCATCTTCCCATAGAAAATCATTTGAAGGCCAAAAAAAGCCCTTTGCCTTTTTATGTAACAAATGGCTATGGCCTAAACCCATAGGAGAGCTTAAAATTAGTGCACTGAGACATTGCAGCCTTAATTACATCTGAGGCAGACTTAACCACCCATTTCTCTCCAGTTTCACACAAGCAGTAATTGCCCCTGTAGCCACACTGCAACATTGCAGAATTAACCACATCCTAGAGGAGTGGGAAAAGAAAGAAGGGAAACCAAACAGAGAATCTCTGGAGGCAGAGCAGGCTCATTGATTAGCCCTGCAGTAAGAATCAGAGCCATTGCACTGCAGTCAGCCCTGGTCTGTACCAAGCACCTGAAGCAGGTGATGCTTCCTCACCTGCCTTCCTACCTGAGCTCTGTTTGGCTTCCATGCAGTCAGACATACAAAGAGATCTTCTGTATGTACTTTTGTATGAACACAGGTATTTATGATCATCCTTGTTAATCTGCTGCTTAAATAACACAAATCAATAGCCTCTGTTAATTCAAATATTGAAATTCATGTCCCCACGTTGATGTTACACCTGGATCTTCCATCAGAGGCCAGTGCCAGCCCCATGGAAGCTGGATGTGGAAGCTCTGTAACAGCAGGCCTAATACACAAGCTTATCTGTTAGCCACAGATCTACAGTATCCTGCAGATTCCAAAGCTGTGCAGCAGCAAAATCTGGGAGTCTGCTGGCATGGCAGGATGCCTCTGCCTTGCTGCAGTGCTGCTCAGGACTAAGATGCTCTTGCAATCTCATTTTACAAGCCACTCCCCAGCATGTACAGCTCCCAGCCACCTGCCCACTGCTGCACGTTCCAAACTGGCTCTGGAAGCAGCAGGGGAGCTCCTTTGTTTGCTCTAAGATTGCAAATTTCACTGACATCCATGTCCATGTTTCATGCCTTGCACATAGGGGTTTGGTCTTTCTATCTTGACTCAAGCAGCAGAGTGAATTTCAGATTCCCACTTCATTTTTTTTCCTTTTTGCCTGCCAGGCTAGAGTTGCTAGAGGACCTCTTGGTTCACTATAGAGAAGGGATTAGTGGATCTACCACTAAAAAGAGAAAAAAACATCTTACAGGGACGTGTTACTGTGTAGACAGATTTGGAATTGCTTCAAAATGAACCCTCTAAGCTAAACACACCTGGAAGGCTGCCTGGCTCTCACAGTCTTGGGAGTGCCTGAGTAAAGAGGTACAAGTTTTCTTCTGCAGACTGAAGCAAAGACAGGTACAGATCTCAATCCCAGCACACAAGTGTATCTTTACAAAGGCCCAGCTCAGAGCTTGTCAAAGTTATGTCCCAGCTTTCTGGTTTCAGGTGGGGTGGATGATGTTTTTTATTCTTCTTTCTTAAACTGAAATAAAAACAAACAAACAAATATTTAAACCCAACTAACCAACCAAATTAAAATCACAACAGTAAACGAAATAAACCTAACTATCTCAAACAGTGACAAAGCCAGAGGTACTTGTCAGTACCATCTCATGAAAAACCTGAAATAGGTATCACTCAGGTTGCACACTCTACTCTACACACATCATCACTGCTGCCTGTAAGCTCTTTGCAACATGGTTGGACTCCATTTACATCTGTACAACACCTAGTACAACACAGTTTGTGTGATCAGGGACATCTGTGCAATACAGCAGGGAAAAATGAGAATTTCTTGAATCAGTTTATGGTCATTCAGCCTCGAGTCAATAAGGAATTAAGAAAGAAAACAGCATTTACTGGTTCATATTAATAAGGTTAGTCATGGGACTAGTCAGAAATTTCAACTTCCAGAATGAATGCTACATTATTAACCATGGAGCTGAGGAAATCCTGCCAACAGATGGGCACATCTCAACACCAGCCTATGGTGACTTCTGCCTTTGTTTTCTTCAATTATCAACAGACTCATTTCCCTCAGATACACTCACTTCATTTACTCAGGGTAACACCTAAATCATTGTTCTAGGAAGTACATCATGACTGAGTCTTGGTTAAGTCTCATTGCTAATAGTGCCTGAGGACCTGAACTGTTGGTCACTTCTTTAGATCTTCCAAACTGAAGAACCAGAAGCTTTACATCAAATTCTCTACTTCTAAGTTACACACTCTCAGAGTTCAAAGAGCTATGTGGTTTTAAATTATTTGACAAGTTTCCCTTTCCTACAAAACATCTAATATGAAGATCTGTTCCAAAACACACAAAGCAACCAACAAGATCTATTTTAAGCATGATTTAGCCTACCCAAGCAGCACTATTTCCCTCCAAAGCATTTGGGCAGCTATGTAAGAATTGCAAGTTATCTAGCAGACAGTGGTTGCAAACACCACTTTCCCAGGAAAGCTTTGAAGCTGATAAACCATGATAAGCAAATTCGAGTGAACTGCATGATGAAGGAGCAGACAGAGCCAAGCCACTCACATCTCATTCCCAAGAACTCTGGAATTAAGTTACACCCTCCTCACATCAGCAAAAAAGGTTTGCGTAGGATAATATCCACGTGGAGCAGAGTCTGACTCAAATGTGAGCATGGCTGTGAACTGTTAAATCTGATACTATAAAAAGCATGTCATCTGGAACAGTAGCAGTTAAGTAACTGATATCCTGAATAGTGGTCAACATTACAAATAAAATGCTATATAATGATGCTGCTTTTCTCTTGGACTAGCCTGTCAAATTACCTATTATTTTCATTCTTTGTATGACTTTTGAAAGATAAGTTTTTCTTTTCTTTTTAAATAAGAAACTCTTTCAACAATCATCTGCTAGAAATATATATAAAAAAACAGAGTTGGTTCTAAGACCCCAAAACACTAACTTCAATTTTTGCATCAGACTTTTGTTTTACCAAAATTACACATTTAGTACCTGAGATTTTAGGTGTAACTTCTTGAAATCACTCTGAAACATTTAAATGGCTCTTAACATGCATCACTAGCAGCAGTGAAATCAAAGCAAACATTTCAATCTTGACACAAAAGAGCAAAAATACAAGACTCTGCACTCTCCAAGTGAATTGAAGCTGCTGTGAGGATCTCCTCACCCACCAGAAACTGCAGCATCATCCTCAATCTGTTGCCTCTGCTTCCCTCAGTCAAGAAGACTGAGCTGGCAGGGTCTGGTGCTAAGGGACCCTCAGCAGCAAGCAACTTCTGTCTCTAAACTATCAACATTTGACACAGTTACCTGCCATCATCCACTGAGGTTCCTTTGGCTTCTTCCTTCCCCTTCTTACACATATGTAATTTCAAAGACCTTATCTGCCTGACCAGCTGCCCACTTGACTCTCTTGTCCATCAAGGTGCAACTTAAACAGCAGATGGGTGAGTTCATGGAACTGCACCATCAACTTTTCCAGAACCCCCAGTTTGGTAACTGCCACCCAATCAACATGACACTTCCCAGACCTTTAGCAATGAAGTTGAGATCTCTGAAATATTACTGCAACAACCACAGCTTTCCAAAACATGCTTGAGGGGCCACGGATGGTTGATACTGTGGCTGATACATGCACTGAGGTGGTTAGGATTTCCCTGGACTTGATTTTGTAAGTCATGTTTACAGCCAAACATTTCCTAGGAATAAGTAACCTATTCTGGAAGAGCAGCAGAGGTAGGAAGCCTCAGGAAACACTCTACTATTAATAAATGTACTAAAATAAACCTCCTCTCCACGTTTTGTAACAACTGTTTTAGTAAGTTTTCTGGCAAGAGGCTAGAATAAATTATCATCCTTGGCTCCTGTGTGAAACACATTAACTCCAGCAAACTGTTAAGCTCAACTGGGTTACTGCAACTGTTCACAATACTCATTTAATCTACATAAATTCTAAGTGTACCTTATAGACATTTGTCTAAGCTACCTAAAGCTGCTTCAAATCAAGTAAATCATCCAAAAATTGGGACAAATTACAGTTATCTTCACTCCACTAACTTAAAGTCTAAATTTATTTCTGCAGGAAAACACCAGTTTAATTTCCCATCCTGTGTCACAATGTTTATTGCATGTTAAAGCTGAGAAAAATGATGTGCAAGTAGGAACCAGAGCCCAAGTATTCATCTATTGTTATAGATCCAAACAGGCCAAAAACCCCAACAATTTACTGTGGCCTGTGTGAAACAGAAACCTTTCTTTGGGGCAAGACAGTGAAGATGGAATGGTGAGATCAGTATTTTCTATTCAATAAGCACATTTCCCAACTTTCTAGAATGAGTCTCTGAGGACAGACAAAAGCTTTCAAATTCTGAAAGATTTCATCTTCAAAGCCTGAAGAATAAGGCACTTGATTAACTAAAAATTTAATCTTTAAAAATGATTTTAGAGCATTGGCAACCAAAAGGAATAATAATTTCAGGACCTAAACATATTTGAAGATAAGCTGGTGGGAGAATCCTCGAGCTAAAAACAGACATGCAACCAAACAGCATCCAACATGAGACACTACTTCTGATATTGGAGATGTCCAACTCCAGGTGTTTCATCCCTCAGCACCTCTCCTCTTTTGGGAGGGACAAAAGGTTATCAGTTTACAATACAATGGCATTTTCAGGGGATACACCCAGATCAACAGTGAGTTTGATAACAGTTTGATAATATAACCTGGGGTCAAGGCAGCTTTTGTCACCACACAACCTCTTACCGTGGCAGCATAAGAATGCAGTAGGGATGCAACTTCTCCTTTGCTTATTTCCCAGTACAATATGATTTAATTTCTTCTTCAGAAAGCTTCTGGAGCAATGCCTAGTTTGAGAAATTTCACAAGGAATGTATATTGACTGTAATTAATTCCTATAGTTGGAAGGGCTAATTAACAAGTATCTAAGTAATAACTCGGTTGGATTTAATCCATACACTGAACTGGCAATGTGCACCAGAGAAAGAGGCAGAGGGTGAAAGGATGTATTTGGGGAAGAAATCACACATGCCAGGCACTCTCAAAGTGGCTCCCAGAGATTCTGAGTGTGGCCCAGCCACTCTTAACCCTTGGTCTCATTGACTTTCCATCACCACTGCAGGTTTTCTGCTTGCTCTCTCATGCTGTGTCTTTCCTGCATATACGGAGCAAAAATACTTGGGCCATTTCAGTTTTCAACTTCAAGATTAAAATGCCTGACATGCAGATCTGCACACCATTCTTCTTCACAAGAGCAAGCTTCAGCAGAGTTTGCATTTCACTGTCATTGAATGCCCTTGTGCATCAGATGCAGCAACAGAAGGTGAAAGGGAAGGAAGTTTTCTTAAACACCATTTTATTGCCAAGTTCCATTTACAAATAAAAGTCTATTGTTCATTCTTGTCCAGGTTTTCCATAGCCATGACACGACTGATGCCAGCAAACACAGACTCAGCTATAGAAATCTGGATTTCAGAAACAAGACACCAGTATTTTCCAGCTTCTCTCCTTTCCTAGATGCTTATTTACATTTTTCTTTAAATTAACGACAGACACATTTACTCCAAATAGCTAACATAACTTACATTAAATAATTAATATTTATTGCCTGGAGAAAGACATTTCAGAATTCAATTAACCCCATATTTGGGCTGTTTGTTCCCCCATGTAAATATAAGTTCATGTTCAGACACAGCATGATTGAAATCTATTTCAGAGGACAGTCCTTTATGCTCATTAAATGCTTTATATAGTGTTTAAATCCCAGGTACATTCACTCTCCTAGAAAAAGAAGTTTTCCCTTCTTTGCAGCAATCAAACTCAGAAAACAGCTCAAGATGAAGTAAAGTTTTCAACAGAAATATCAACACATCTATTCACAAGTGGAGATGCCTAAAGTGATTCCCTAAAGTAACAAATGCTTCCAGCAGGTCCCCTAGTGTTATAACATTATCTTACCCAGTGCTGCTGCTGGGCTGAATAAATGAGGAAATTTGAAGTCTACAAGTTAGAAATTCTAATAGCCTATAAATTTGCATATTTTTTTTCTCAATCCTTTTCAAAAGGATCTTCATGTTCATTCTAAATATTTTTGCCACAGTCCTTAAACATACCCAGACAGAAACCCTCAGACCTTCTCATCTCCTCAGACATAATTAAGCTATCAGACTGCAATTACTACGTATTAAAGTCACTTTAGCATGAGTAACCAAAAGTAATGAGGAATGAGATTAAAAGAACAAAAACTAAATCTCATGCATCTTAAGATGATGATCTCAGAAGAATCCTGGGAACACTACCTCTAAGCTTTGCTGTCAACAAGTATTCTTAGTCATGACTTGCTTAAGCCCTTTAGATAATTTTTCACTAAATGCACTCCACACATTTCTTTAGACTAACAAGACAGTGAGAACTCAAGTTGTAACTTTTTGTATTAAGAATTCATTAGCAAAACAGAAACCCACCACAGTGCACATTTATTAGACAGGCAAAATTCTGTTTATAATACATTAACAAACAAAATCCTAGTTCAGAACACCCTGCAAAAGAAACCAAATCTGAGCAATGCACAAATCTAAAAATTCTGTGAGATCAAAATAGGGAAAATTCTGTACAAATGTAATAGAAAAATATGTTTCCATATGAAAGAACCTTCTGTCTGAGACAGTCCTGAACTGCATCTCCCATGTCTTTGCTGAAAAGTCCTGAGCAGCAGGAAAAAACCCTCAAGCACTTCCCCCCACCCCCCATCCCCTACAAATATCCCACCATAACAAACCCTGCTTGGATCACCAGCTGCTTTACAGAAGCCAACAGGAGACAGGCAGAGCTACTGAATTTGTTTCCAATTCAGGCTGCAAATGTTGGGAAAGGTCAGAGCAAGAGAGGAGCAAGCACTGTGCCCAGCTCAGGGATATCCTAAGCAGGGCCAGGGAAGGTTAATGAATGACACACCAGAAAACTCTTTCAAGAATAAGGACAGTAACAGTCAAGAAGAGAATTTTCAACATAACTTTAGATGTCTAACATTAGGCTGACTGCAAATAAATGGGAGACTCATTGGAGAGCCACTGAGACAAACCAGCTCATGCCTCTTCACAAATTTTAATTCAAATATGGGACTAAACTGCTTCATTTCACAGCTGCCTGCACAAGGGTATTCTTAAAAGCAACTTCCTTTTGAACTTTGGCTGATTTGTGAAGACAGCATCAGAAAGTTGAGCATGGTGGGGGGTTTGTTGGCAAGCAGTTAGGGAAACTATTCATTAGGCTATTTTATAGTGAGTGATTTACCCCTAACTTGCTCAGCAAGGTTGAGTGATTACACCAGAGCACTGACAGCACCACGTGAGGAAAGTGGCTTGCCTGTGTCTTCAAGCACACAGTTTTAGACTTCCATTTACCACTAGCAAAATGACACTCATTTGCAAGGCAACTACTGAATTTCTAGCTTGCTAAATCATCTCAGGCCACTTGCACTAAGTGTGGAAACTCATGTCTTGTTGCTTAATTAGAAACAAACAAAACCAGAAAAAACCTCAGTCGTTTCAATCCTAAAGATGGCTGATTTTGTTAGAAGCAAACTATTTGAAACATTGGATTTAAAATTCAATACACAAGAATACTTCAAATCCACAAAAAAAACCAACCACCCAGTACTCCCTCCTGCTTTCTGTCTCTGTCAGGCAAAGGGTTAATCTGAATCACTGGACATCAACCTGAATTCTCAACACTGATCTAAACTGGACTCTTACATTCTGGATATAGAAGAAGAGCTGAAGTGTCACGTACCTGTTCTCTAGCAACAACACTGCAAAAGAACAAATTCATTCTGGAAGATATTCCCAGTTTTTCCTCACCAAGTGACTTCAAGGAAAACTCCAGCTGCATTGTAAAGCTAAGAACATTGAAGAGGGTCTTTAACAGGTGCAATTTAATAGCTTTTTTTAAAGGAAGAGAAGTCAGAATTGTAGTCTGCAATGAATGTGGAGAATACAAATGAGCTCAGTGTCTCCATCATACATAATTCCTGACTTCACACACAAAACACAGCTTTTAGTATTAATACAGGTGACTACATTTCTAATTTAATTCACAGCTTGTAAAAAATGAAGTGCAGGAAACTTCACCTTTGGTTTCTTCCTGTATCAAAGAACTTCTGCACACCAATTTGACACTGCAAGCATCACTTCCACTGCAACCCAAACATAATGGGGCACTGATGCTTCCCCCATCCCTTTCTTTACCAAATCACCAAGTGTGTGCTGCCATGACTCTTGTTCATGAACAGCCTGGCTGCTCCAGCTTCTCTTGGCAGAAGGCAGAGAACATCAGAAGTGGTTTATGTTAACAGAATGTGGCTGAAGACAGGTGTAACACTGAGAATTTAGTGCTTAACATCCTGGCATTTTTCTCTGGAATGTTGATATTTTAGAGTGTTTCTACCTCCCTCTGCACTCTACACTGGGTGAACCTTCTGAACAGCCAGGAGCTTAGCTGCTGTTCTCATTTGCAATGCAATATTTGGACTTGGTTAAAAAAACTGATGTTACACTGACTCAAACCTTTGCTTAGAAAAAAAAAAAAAAAAGACATTTGTGGCTGATGCAGTGCTTTCTTGGTTGAGTTTCCTTTTTACAGTGAAAGGGGGATAAGGAAACAGCCCTTGAGTTTTTCTGATAAGAGATACACTTCTCTTCAAGGAATTATAGATGAGTAACACCACACTTGCAAAGATAAATACTGGTGATAACAGATTATTTCATTATCTCCAGAGCTTTTACAACCTGAAGTCTCTTCATGCAGCATGAAGCAGAGTCATGAGATTGTATACAAACTTGCCCTAATGGAAGCAAACAAGGGGAAGATTGATTCTGTGGCATAACCATTCAGAGCTTTAGGTCTGTCTGCACCAGCATTTCTATAACACAGAGCACAGTCAGCTTTCCCTTTGTCCCATTTCTTCTGCTCAAGGGGGAGACTCTGCATACCCATTCAAGAGACTCCCTGTGTATGGTCCTATTCTTGCCAGAAATGAATGATAAATTAGATAAAGATCAGAATAATGGTTAATTCAATTTGAGACAAAGTAGAAGTCACGGAAAACTAGAAATCAATAAAGCCATCCACAAAAGCTAGTAAAAAGAAAAAAAAAAAAAGGCTGGTGTTCAATAGCAGACACCTTGTATACACATTTTACAAAGATTATTACATGAAGGAAAAGATAGGAAAAGTGGGCAAAGTAATACTTGTGCATTAGTCAATCTCATATGCAAATATAACATTAAAAATAACTTCAACCATTCCATCTGACAGCCAGGAAGAGGTACAGTAAGAATGGGAAGTAGGCAAAAATTTTTCAGATTCATATACTTGTCTAGACAGAATTGAGTATAGACAGAAGGAGGAAACAGATTGCACTGATGACCCAAATCATAATTCACAAGTAAATAGTAGTCTTCAATTCTGGAGAGACAGAAAGCACTTGTTATGAGCAGACAAATAATGCCAGGCTGCTCATTTTCCTGTTCATTTAAATCAACATACATGGATATCAATGAGAACTCTTAAATACCAGTCCTGTCAGAATTACATATCAAATCAGAGCAAAGAACATTCTAAACTTTAATCAACACTTCTCCACTTTCTGTCAACTTGGTGTCAGGATCTAGGAAGCAAAGCAAGGCAAGCATCAAACCAGAAACACTTTATGCTGTTTAACTGTGATACTACCCCAGATGGGAAAAAACCTACACAATACCTTTCCTTCTGAGTTTCAAACTTGCAAAGCAATTATTAGCTATATGTGGTGACTTTCTTCCTATATGAAGATGAGAAATTCAAAGCATGTCTTCCACCTTCTTCCAGAAGTTGTCCTTCAGTAGAAAAGATACCACCAGTCCTTAGAGGTGCAGCAATTTGAGTGCCAGAAGCAAACAAACAAGCTAGAGCAATCTCAAAGTATTTCACATTCCTCTGTAGCTGGTTAAGCAAAGACTAAAGTAGTGTCAAAAATTCCTTATGTTAATTTGAACAAGCATTTATCATTAAATTTGAGGGTTTTCTCTTAAAAAAAAAAAAAAAAAAAAGAAAGAAAAAAGATATATATCTTGCTTTGAATCAAACCTTTAAATAAATACTATACATGGAAAACACAGTGTTGAAGTCTGGAGTCCTATGAAGACAACACTACAAGTGCCAAAGCCTGCTGGTATCATGCAGGCCTCTACACTGGATGAATGAGATCAGAACTGAAAAAAACCCCAGCCAACAAACCCAGCCTGAAAACCACACCACGTCTCCAATGGAAATGTGATCACCATCCTACAACACAGAATTGCTTCTGCTCAGTGCCAGGTCTCCATTTTCAGAGAAGCTCATCATACAATATCCTGAGGCATCCAAAAACTGTCTTGACTTTGCCATGGTGCTGTGGGCCTTTCACAATTCCTGCAGCTGGAACTCTATAATGGAAAGCAAGCAGAAGCTCTAAAATACTTTCATTTCTTTGTATTCCAGAAATGGGTAGGAAACAACCAGTCCAGATTCAAAAGTTGGGTTGGTTGGTTTTTTTTCTTCTTCTCCAGCTTCAATATGCTGAGCATCTGATATTTACTCTAAAACCTGCCCACAAAGTCTTTCATGTGTGGGCCTCTTCTTGTGGACCAGATGGCTTTCAGGCTACAAGACATATCTGCACTCTTGAGGAAGAAACCATACTGAAGAATTTGGTTGCATTTCCTTCACTCTTTATTCCAGTCTGCAGCCTGGCTTCAGTCAGAACACTCTTCCTCTACCTCTTTTAGCTTGGAAACTTCAACTTCAGATTGCAAAGAGGACTGGGGAATGCAGCTGAATGTTCGAATGCTGTGGGGATCAACTGGTGGCACCAGTGTAAGAGACTCTACACTTAGTGCATCTGTGTTGTCATCTGTTAGTAAGGATATTGTGGGCTGCTGGGCAGGAATCAGGCTAGGAGACAGGTTTGCTGTTTCTAGCTCACTGGGTTTTACAGCACTCTTGCTAGGCTTTGATACAGCTGAAAGAGTTTCATCAGTCAACAGCATCTGACCAGAAACGGTCATTTGAGGCTGCTCTGGAGCTGAAGCATCATCTAATAAAAGAAAACACCAAGAAACAATCAATAATCAACTTAGGATGGGCAGCAAGCCTAACCAGACTGTTATTTATGAATAATTTAGAGTAACTGGGTGGAAAATGCAGGTCAGTGAAGCACTATGCTCACACATTCACTTCAGAGTCATTAGACTTCATGTTGTAGCACTTATTAATTACCAAGGCATAACTTTGTAATTAAATATGCCAGAAGGAATAAGGAACCAGAAAATGTTACACATTTAGTATTCTAATATGCAGCAATATCAGAAATATTTCTAGAGAGAGGAAATTTAGGGAAAGAATAAGGAAACCTCTCCAGGATTTAGTAGAGATGGAAGTGAACAGCCACCCCACACCAGGAAGCTCTTTAGAAAGAAACCAAACCAAAATCCTGTATAACTAGTTTTCCTCATAAGGTGGCTTGTTTCTTACAAAAATTTGGAAGCCATTCTCTCATGCCATTCTCCAGATTCACATCTGAGTGGCACCTCAACACATATCACAAACTGATATGCTTCCCACACAATGGAAAAAGAAAAAAACCCCAACAAAACAACAAGCCAAACATTCATAGCTATTTGCACTGTCTTTTTCCCCCCACAAAATCCTGGATAACTACCAAGTGAACTGCTCATTTGGTTTAGATGGACAGTGAGTGGAGGGGATGCAGTGACACAGCCTTACATGAGCAAATAAGCCCAGAAAACTCAAGGCTTTGGTTTGTTTTTTTTTTGCTTTTCAGGTTAGAGTAATAGCTGCCATTAAAATAACAGGTATCCAGCTTCAAGACAGACCATTTTTAGAGCTCTTGTACAAAACAGCATGTGTTCAAGTGTACAGGCATCTGCAGAAAAGTCTGCAAGGCAATGTAGTGAGTACAGAAGCAAAGAATTAGGTTCTGTTTTTAATACAAAGGGACCTAAAAAATATTTCAGTTACAATATAATTCCAATTAATCCTGTGAAAGAACAGCAAGCATGAACAGAAAGGGGGAAGAGTGAACCAAACCAACAAAAAAGAATCCCACCAAAGCTGAGAATGGAATGGATTTCCATAAAGTACAAGTAAATTATTTGTTTTTACCTTTCTGGTAAGATAACCTCAAACAAGGGTGTACTCTCACTTCAGAAACCCATGCAATTTTACTTTTTGCTGAACCACTTGCTAAAGCTTCTCACTTTAATAAAAGCAACATTTAGAGATGGTAAGTCTCCTCTGAAGAGAGACATCACTAGTTTTGAAAAATAAGGATAGATTTAAAGCAACTGCAGATTCTTCTTCTTAGATGTCAAGAAGCTTTAGTGGGATGTAGCAACTGAAAACAGAGGAAGTGATGCAAGACTTGTAAGGAAAATGAACTGCTGGAAACACTGCAATAAAGCCTCATGTCTCTGAATTCCAAGATAAATATATTTAAGCAAACACAGAAAAGTGAGTCTCTCTGTGGAGATTTTAGTTTCTCCATTTATAATTTCCTAAAAGAATATAAAGTGTTCTTTGCCAAGACTTCTACAATCTTAATTATGGTGGGAATATTCACCAAAATTTGGGATTCAGAAATCTGAGACACTCTGTAAATTAAGTATTATCAGTCAGTGGCATTCTGCTCAGGAATGTTATATGCAGCACATATTCTATCTATTTCTATACACTTTCTATTGCAGTTCTGCTATATCACTCTTGAGTCTGCAGCTCATTTCTTAAATCATTCCTTCTCAGCAAAATATTCATGTATTTTCTCAATACTTTCATTTACTAAAATCATGACACTCATATTTTTTTGTTATGCTGTATTGCTCTCAAATCCTTCCACACAGGACCTAAATTAAAGCTGAAGTGTTTCCCTTCTTAATACCACAAAGAAAAATAAAGTATTTGAAAATACTCCACTAACAAAAAATAATTATTAGAATAAAAAAATCTGGAGTCAACAAGTTCCAATTTTCTATCCAAAAGTCTGAAAAAATAAAAAGTCATAAAAAAAAAAAAAAGGTAAAAATACTAGGAAATGTAAACAGAACACAGCCTGCCCAGTATTTTATCTGCAGTATTTATAGAGCAGAGAAAACTAGAGCTTTTATTTACTATTGCTTGAAGTTAAGTGTCCCTGCTCTACTGTCAACATTTCATTAGTCACTGTCAGAGCTTCACTTCTCTTCCTCTGTTACTATATTTAAGTGTAGTAATGACAGATTTATGGAGCCCAGCCTGGCACTACTGCCAAAGTGTTTGTATTTCCCAGCTGCC
The DNA here is from genome assembly GCA_025447755.1 of Corythornis vintsioides. NCBI lineage: Eukaryota > Metazoa > Chordata > Aves > Coraciiformes > Alcedinidae > Corythornis > Corythornis vintsioides. The sequence continues at coordinate 34,383 of JAOEGS010024028.1, forward strand.
AGCACTCAGTGCAGCAGCAGCAAAAACCCAATAGCAGCAGAGAGGAGTTGGGGAGGAACTACTCCAGCAGCTCTCACTACTGTGCTGCAATGTATTCCCCCTTCTGGGCTAACACTGCACTTACTAACACCTTACTCTTTGGACACAGCTGTGGCAGTAGCACTTAAATCTTTGTGGCTCTCCAACCTGTAGACTACTTGAGGTGTGTGCTTAGCTTGAAACTGCAACTGTAAGCTGATGCTAGGTGAGTGTGGTCATCTCTCCTCTCTTTTGGCTACAAGGACAGAGGAAAACAATCCCAGATGAAGGCTGAAGGCAACTAAATAGAAAATCAAAGATCCAGCATCTTGGTATGTAAGAGGCACTGCAATTAAAACTAAGACCATCCTCTTGATATTAAAGGTTCTTACAACACCCCCCAGTGAATTGATGGCTTCGGGACAATCATCACTAATTTCAAAGCCTTTTGAAGTCATACTCAATTCAGAGAAGGATACAAGCAAATAAATAAATATATATTTACCTATGATCTGAATTTTGAAAGTCTCTGAAATTAGAATAACTAACTGAAGGTATTATTACAAGAATGTCTGCCCCTATAACCCAGATAGGCACCAAGATCTTGAAGAGCTCTTCCTCAGAAGAGTTTCAAGGCACCCAGGATGTTTAGAGATAAAATTCTCCACTCCTCTTCTAGAACTTTTGTCTCTGTTGCACATAAAAATACTAACTGGCTTCCAAAAAAAACCAAACCAACCAAACAAAAAGCAACGACAACAAGCAAACCAACAAACAAAAAAAACCCAACAAAACAAACCACCACCAAACTCTTAACTCCCTACCTTTGGTTCCAGTTTGACTTTTGGATAGAAAGAGCAAAAATAATTGCTATTTTTACTTGAATGTAATCACTAGTCGTGAAGATATAGTCTACTCTTAAATATCAAAAAGTTCTCTAAATATGGGAAATCAGCATTTGTGTTTACCTCTCCCTAACCCCCATGTATTTTAGCAAGCCACATCTGTAACAAAAGCAGGGCCAGTGACATCAGTTTCTTAAAGCAGTTGTGATGTTAACATACACTCAAAGGCTCACCCCCCACATACCCTCAGATTTAAGTACCAAACAAGGTTTGAAAGCAGGGTGTCCCTTTGCAAGTTTTGGGGTATCATCAGCTCTCTCTGCTTGCAGTGGCTTCAGCAACCTTACAGGTGCTGAGAAAACATCTATAATGCTATCAAGATTATAATTACAGCAAAAAACATCCAAACCACTCAGCTTCTAGTAACTTACGTTAAGGATAATTATTAATCAATAAAGATAGAAAATAACTGGAAAAGGAGAGAATGAGTATAATCTACAGAGAAGTGTTATAATCTGAACAGCAACATACTAGGAAAGGATAACAAAAAAAAAGGTAACAGGACATTAAATGAAAAAATGGAAAGTAAATCTCTAAGGTGAAAGTGATTATATAAACAGAGTAAAATATCTTCATGCCATGATAGTAGAAAAAAAAATTAGATGCAAGTTAAAACAGATGATATACATAAGAAGATGGTCTGCAGTGTAGCTGAAGCTTTTTTTTTTTTTTTTTTTTTGCAGTGGCTTCCCCTCCTCAGGCAATTAAAAGTGCATGAAGCCATCTGCCTGAGTTTGATCATTAGAGAAATATTAAGCTCATGCCATCCCAGTCCAAGGCCAGTCTAATGCTAAACACTCATCCATTGTACTCCAGTTACAGATTTCCTTCTGCCAGCCAAGTTCCTGCATTCCTGTCCATTCAGGAGCCCGTGCTTGCTAAGTTCTACTACAGCCATGGCTGCCCTGGTGCAGATGAAGACATAGCTGCTTTGAAGCTGGAGGCTTGAGCAGAATTTCCACCTTTGGCAAGAGAAATGGGGGAGAAACTGTGGCTAAGGCCTTTGGAAACAGCTGGTGATTGCTTTACAATTCTCCCCCTTCCAACCCAGTCGAGAGAAATATTGATGCTGCTTTCTTCAGTTTCCTAGCTCACTACGACTGCTGTCAGCATGGCAATCAAAGGTGTTGTGTGAGCTGTTAGGGGCTTTGGAAAGCTTCTGGAGGAACCTGCCTGAAACGACACTGTGCGAGTTTCTGCTGCAGCTGCTGCTTGGAGACCTACACCCAGTGTCCGCCGTGACTGTCGGCCTCCGACAGGCTGAACACCCGCCGCCGTCCTTTCCTGCCACACCTGACTAGAGGGAAACACAGCCACGTGTCAGAGCAAGGCCAGAGCAATGAGACAAGGGAGAGAAACTGGAATGGAGACAAAGGAGACACGTTAGATAGCAACAAGGACAAGGACACATCCGGAACTGCTGGTATCTTCAATACAATCTGACGCCACGCCAACACGCTTCCCACTTCGGGAACTCCTTCCCAAGCTGCAATGAGCTGTTCTTTGGGAATCAGTGAGGTTAGCTGAATTGACTGCTCACCTATCTGGGCATGCTGAGAACACAGTCTGGGCTATGTCTGGCAGTACCAGCTGCACTTACGCTGGGGAAGGCACTCATTTGCATCACAACCTACTCTGGAATCCTGAGAAGCTGGCTGTTGCAAATTCTGGGGCAGACTTACTCTGATTTGCACTGGCCAAAGATTATAAGAGGTGCACGATCATGCAGGTGACAATAATTGAACCATTCAGCCCTCCTGTTCTATGAAAATTAAAACACTCTGGCTGTATTCAAAGATAGCAGCAGTTCAGATGACGATGCTAGGTGCAGAAAGTTTCTAGAAAAGAACCTTTCTAGAAACAAAAATATTTCCTCACCTAGTTAGAAAAATTACGAGCATCATAAAACAGAAGAGATCAAACCACATTTACATTACTAATTATAGAGGTAAGAGGAATGGGTTCACAGGCTCTCCATTCTTGATTAATCATCCTCTCCTTGGCATATATAAATTGTATTTTACAGACTGAAATCCAGGATACCCTCTGCAACCAGGGAGCACACTTTGTGCTTATTTTAGACCCTTTACCATCAGTATCTGCCAGGAGGGTGAAATACAGCAGAAGTGTGGTAGAAGATCAATGCTTTCTGAAGTCCTCAATATCCACTGCTCCAGTGTAAACAGTTTCTTCAATATTCTTAAGTATTGAAGCCAATTGCATTTTGAAGCTTAAGACAACTTGAAAAGTGGTAAAATACAACTTAGGTGACATTAGACATACATAATCCTGGAAGACTGTTAACTTATAGCACGGAAGCTTCTTTATCTTAATCCTTGGCATATACAAAAATAAGCACTTTAAAGAAGTGCATGGCTCCAGCAAGTGTAGCCAAGAGACTGAGTCTAAGCTCAGAAGCTTGATGATGAAAAGCTGCCTAGCCAGAGAACATTTGTCTCATGCACAGCAACACTTCAAATGCACGTTAATATTTTTTAAAATATCATTTCATTACAAAGAAAAAAAAAAACCAAACACTTTGTCATTATCACTGTGAGTCAGGGTGTATGTTTGAAAGCTTTTTTCCTGAACAACTCTGAAATCTCAAACGTATCAAAGTGAACAATTAAGATCTGTCAGTAGTACCTTAGGACACTACTATCATGAGTTTACAGAAGAAACAGATACTGTGGTTTACAATGTTGATGTAAGGAATGTAGCTGAGGCAGTTTCCTTGAAATCCACAGCCACAGTCCTCCTGGAACAGGAAATAAGGGACACTCAAATGGGACAGATGCTGGCACCATGCAAGTGCTACCTTGTGGTATCAACCAGATCTTGGGAACTGCTTGCTGTTCATCAGCTACTTGGTACTTCTCCTTCAAGGAGCCACTTCACATCATGCTGTGAAGCAGAAGGCTTCCAAAGGCAGTTTAGTTTCAGTTGTGCTCCTTGTGGCCATAATGAGCAAGTAGTCTCAGAGTCACGTTCCTGGCAACAGTTTCCAGTATAGATCACAGTTCTTTGCTGTATATTGCTCTGTTCAGAACAATAGAGCAGCTTTAAACAAAATTATTTACACTTACTGCATTAGTCTGATTATAGGAAGAGTTTCTGTGCAGCAATGAGATTCTTCTACAAAGAACTATAAGATACACTGCAACTATTCACCAAAAATATGTTGCTATTAATATTTGAAGTGTGTCTG
>JAOEGS010024028.1:38613-53389 GCA_025447755.1 Corythornis vintsioides
TCTTCTACAAAGAACTATAAGATACACTGCAACTATTCACCAAAAATATGTTGCTATTAATATTTGAAGTGTGTCTGGACTAATAATGAGTCCTGCAGGCAGTCTCATACGTGGCAGGGATGCTTAGTCCTAAAGGTCAGAGTAAATACAGTCCACAGCAACATCCCTAAGCACATGCAGATCAGGTGTACACACCACTGTCCTGCTGCACCAAGTTACCTGCTCATGCACTAGAGTCCCTGATTTCCTCTTTGGTCCTGCTCTCCAAGTAGAGAGAGCAGAACAAAATCCAGGAATTGAGCTCTAGAGTCATTCCTGCAACAGGCTAATGCAAGTTTCTGACTTGGCTGAAGGAGCAGATGCTCCCATTCATTTCCACTGACTTTGCTGAGGGCTACCACACTGGTAGGGTACACAACTAGACATGCTGAGACCCTATGCAACAAACCAAAACTCACTCAAGACTGTTTTCCTGCATGACACATGGCATTTTGAATATACCTTATGATTAAGCCACAAGGAAGGTCATACTAAGTGTGGACAGTTCATGCAACCAAACCTCAGGCTGAAAACATATTTAAAACCCCCCCTTTCCCGATGTATTATTTTTTGTTTGTCTGGCTTTTTTGGTTTGTTTTTGTTTTTTATAGAGGAGAAGGGGTGGAATTTGTTTGGTGGGATTTTTTTTATTGTTTTATCTTTTTTTTTTAAAGCAGAATTTTATGTGTTGTGCTATATTTTCATGCTAGATGAGGAATTGTGTGCTCTAGATCAGCTTTTCATAGAAATCAGGCTGTATGCACTTGAAAGATCTCAGTTTGAAGCATGCAGTAAAGCTTTGCTTGGTATTTGTGAACTAGCATATTGTTTACTGCACCAAAAGTAATTTAGATTGTTCTATTTTCATGTCCTTTATCAGTCTTCTCTTAGACACTATTGCTAAGAACTTGTTGCATTTTACTTCCCGATCACGGAGGATTCAAATACAGCAAAGGACATTGGAGATGAGCCTCTTAACATTGCTAAGGAGAAACAATTCTTTTCTTGTAATGCCAATCCACCTTGAGACTTGACAAATGACACCACTTCTCTGTGTAAGCACCACATATTATCCAGGCCATCAAGACAAGGTAACAGCAATCGCTTACTAAAAGGAGAAAATAAAATCATGCCCTTCCAAAGCTTTGACTGGATTGCATATAGAAAAATATTCCTTTTTTTTCCCCCCCTAGAATTATATACATTCAGAAAGATTTTGACTATATGTTATCCTCTCAGTAATAGATGCTTTTTAATCTGTTCTGGGTGCTAAAATGCTTTACATATTCATAACCTTCATAGGCAGCCTTTGCTTATCCTTTCTAGCAATATTTCTTACAGGGATAGTTCCTCTGGACCAAAAAAATGTACATTGATCTCCTGACACTGTTTAGTTTTCATTACAAAACACTAAATGCCTAACAAAGATTGCATCATTTCCTGTAGAACTAAAAAAAAAAAAGTTTACATCTACATGAGGCTTCCATATAAAGGCAAAATGATAGGTCTTAAAGGGGGAACCAGAACAATCAAGGAGCCATCAACGGTGGAAGTGGCTGCTACAATGAGGGGGTGGTTTGAAAACGTCTGGAGAATCAAGTTACCTCTATTGTTTTCTAGCCACAATGAGGCAGAGCAGGTCAGTTCTGGCACCAACACATTTCAGCAGACACCCTTCAGAACCTACTTCTTGTTTAGACTCCAGCTCCAGACTTCATCTCACACAGCATTTGCACTCAGAACACACACTGTTACAGGATCCTCTACAAATACTTCACTCTCACAAAAAAAAGAGAAAGGAATGAAGGTGTTCTAAAGCAACAAGAAGTCCTAGGATAAACACAGCCACTAAATGTACTGACCAACACAAACATTTGTGAATGTTCTACTGTCAGTCTGCTTATATGGCAGCTTCTGCACCAGTGAAACAGCCTCCTCCAGTGTGGTGGTGTTTGGCCAGGGCAGTGTTATTCCAAAGCCTTACAGTATCAGCATCCTAAAGAAATAGCTTCAAATATTTTGTATTTGACCCACTGTTACAAACTGAAATGAACAGCAGATAAGCACAGAAAAATCTCAGTTCAAAAAAGCTGCTTCATGAGGAGATCAACTGATCCACTATGGTGAAAGGCTAACAGCTGACATGACAGTTATGCAAAGCAAAATTTCAGTTTAAAAGAAAAGTAACAGTAAAAAAACAGTATTTGAAACAGCATGTGGTAGGAGACAAGTCAGACATGCATGACATTAATTCACCCAAATTCCTGCTGAAAAACGACAAGCATTCAAGCAGATCTCCAGCAAGCCGAAGACAGCATTAACATTTGCACCACAAATCACTGTAATGGCTTGAGCTGAGCGCTCAAGTGATCGTCAGAAAGCCCTCCATCCTTCAGTGCCTTGGCTGAGAACCGGGACCCGAGTACCTGCAGGGCTGTGTGCCGCCGAGGGCGTGGAGGTGGAGCTGGCGGTCACCGAGTCGCAGCGCCCCGTGCTGCCGCTGGAAGGGGACGGTGACGACAGCGGCGACGGATGGTGCTGGTTTAGACACTGGGCGACGGCAAAGCCTGCAGAACAGGACAGCAGACTCAGTTCATCTGCTCGAAGGACTTAATCTACACGAGGGAATGGAGTGTTGGCATCCCAAGCGCTGCCAATTCGGTGTAGTCCCCCTGAGGATGAACCCTCCCCCTGAGGATGAACCCTTCCCGCCCTCACCTTGGAGCCTGGATGTGTCTCACCTGCTGAAAACAAATGCTGATTGACAAACAAGAAAGAGGTGGTTAAGGGATTGAAACCAGTTGAAAACTCAAGAGCTTTCATAAATAGTCAAAACATATCAAAACTCTTCAGTATTTGATATATTCAAGAAATTCACGGGTCACAGATCTTAATATGATAAGGAAAACAGTGAAGTCCAAAGTGACTAAAACCCCTCCGAGATAGAAAACTGAATTACATTTTCTTTTAACTGCAGAGATAACTTCAGAAATTTTTAATAAAATCTAATGCTGGCAATTGGATTTAATCTGCCTTCTTCAAAGGCAAACTTTCCAGTTTGAAGACTATACACTGTCTGGCAGCACTTTTTAACTAACTCTAGGAAGTCTATTCTCTCTTCAAATGTTCACACTGGAGCATTCTCTTCTTTCCTAATATAATCTTGCATTCATTCCTTTCTCCCTCCTCTGCAACCCCCTGCTTCAGTCTTCAAGATGCCTTAAAAAGTAACTTCTTATTTTTAGTTCCTTCCCCCCTCACATCCAACGACTTTCAAGATGCAATTTCAGGTCCTGAGGACCTGAAACAATATGAGCACAAAAGGCAATTAAAATTTATTCTTCAGGTTGCTGGTGAATGTGTTATGTTGCCTTTCATTCCTAAGCTACTAAGGAAAGTGCCCAAAAAAGTGTCTAGAAAGTCCACCAGCACTGCAAACACATACTGAGCATTTAATAGATGGGAACAATTAGCAAACTTTTCTTTTCCATGGTAACTTCTTACAAAACAGATACTACATTAAAAATTTACTTGTCATAAGTAGGTTGTATTTATGAACATCCTTATGTTTCATATTGCCTTATGGCAATGTGTCTGACACAACTTGTGATGATTTCAAATTAAATTTCATGCTGAATTTCAGAAGTTGATTTTTTTTCAGTTTAACTTCACATAATTATCATAGTTTTGTTGTTATAGAAGTCAATGATTTTATCTTGAACTGCATTTTTTATATATATATATAAATATGCAGAAGAATCAAAACCCTAAATGTCCAGCATATACTAGCATAATAGCATTCCAACATCAAAATACTATGGAATTACCTGCTAGAATTCACAACATGAGCTCAAAGTTCAGAAATTGTCTCTCTCACATAGGTCCAGTGAAGACAACTTTTTGCCTCTACTGCATAGTGAATACTGAAAAGCATCTGAGAAATAGGTATGAGAGAAAACAGATGCAATACTATTATTTTTTTTTTTTTTTTTATGTGGGGAAATATGCCATGGCACCAGGTGGATCACTCACTGAGCACAGTGCATTTCCTGTATGGAGAATTTGCTGGTGCCATGCAGCAGGCAGATAGTCAAAACTCAATTTATGGGCCTGTTACAAGCAGCCTATGAAAGCTTTAAAACAGGGGTGGCAGGTCAGGAAGAGGCTGTTAGCAACAACACGTACTACATGGGAATAAAACCCAAACAATAACAGAATGAATGAAGAAAGGAAGACAGAAAAAAAACCCCAAACCTAACAAACCTCAACCCTGTGAATAATCTGATTTAATCTGAGGTCCTACCTCATGCTTATACTCAAGAACTGGACTCAAAACTACTTGCAAAAACACAGTAATATCTGGATTGCCATATTACTTGTATAAGAGCTCTAGATGGGTGAATGTAACTTCTTTTTTTCTTTTTTCAAGCTACAATTAATTATGTCCAAGATAAACAACACTAGAAAGAATTAAACAATCACCGTGGGATTTTAGTTCAAATTAGTTAAGCAGCTAATTATTCCATAAATGTAAATAAGCACATGTATTTTCTCAGAAACCAAACTGCTTGATTTTCTAAAATCATTTAGATATGTTATTGTCATTACTGACATCTGATAGCCTGCAAAACAGATAACCACAAACTAAACTGCCTAAAAGTGAAACACTTCTGATACATACAGTTTTTACAGCAAATGTGCTTTAGTTATTCATTTACAGTTTGTATTTTGCAATACCAGTTAGGATGAGAATCAAGGAATAATCAATGGACTTGTGACCACAGAAGTGAGACAAAGCCACCTGTGAAAGCAAATGGCAACTTGGTTTTGGAACAGTTACCAAAGCCACTGGTGTATAAATGCTGACATCAGTCTATTTGCTTTCCCTTGCAGTTCTGGAGAAAGCTGTACCCATTCAAGGCTTTCTATAGTCACAACAGGTTTGCATTTCAAGGGTGAAGAAATCTTCCATCCTCACCAAAACAGGGGAAAAAGAAAAAGTAAACAAGGTTGATTGTGATGATGACAGGAAAAGTCAGCCTGATCCAGCCAGACTGGCTGTCCTGAGCTTCTGCACAACAGCTCTCAAGAACTTGTGTCCTTACACTGAAACACTTCCTTGGAAGTCATCTTCACATATTTTCTCTCCCAGTACAACTGCAGGGGAAAGATTTTTAAGCATGCCACAGGAAAGTCATTTAGATAGGAGGGAAAGGCAAGTCTTTAATTCCAAAGAAAATTGGACTGGGAAACTACTGACCAAGGACAAATATTTTAACCAGGAAACTGGTTCAGGAAATATCTGCAAAGAGAGGGTGACAAGAATTAATCATGGCAAACTGAAAGCAAAATAACATTCAGAAGGTTCTAGAGGTGCCTTTATTACTACTGTATGATTCAAGTTGTGGTACAATTTAATTACCAACAGATGTATTTCCCCTTTCCAATAGTCATGGTTCAGCTGCAACATTTCTAGCCTCAGTAAGTTATTACTGGAAAGATGTGCCTTCCAGTTCCTTGGAGAAGGATTTTCATAATCACCATTTCCTAAGGCTTCTTTCATAAAATACATATCAGTAGTTATCATTTGACATGCTATGATAGCAACAAAATGTCATGCAAAAATATCCCACCCAAACCTGAAATAGATACAAGCACACCTATATGGCTATACTTTGCTTGTATTGGCTAATATTAACATTTTTTTCCAATTTTTTTTCCCCAAATCTTATCATCATCACATACTAAACTTATTAAGTATTAACAATGGAGAAAACACAAAGAGATCTATTGATTCATTTTGCTTTCCAAAAGATATCTTCTCAGTAAGAAAGCAACCACGATTGTTAAAATATTTAGATGCACATTTTGCAGGAAATCATTAAGATTTCCCTCAAGACACATTGAGCTTATAAATCTCAGTTTATAGCTGTGTTTGAAACTATTATTTGAGTTTGCTTGGATATTTTATTTCATTTTAATATAAGACTTATTTTCACAGGACACCCATCAAATCTGCTCCTTTCTTCCAAAGCAATGTAATTCTTTATTTACATTAGTGCTTCAAAAGCATCATGTGAATACACAGCCAAGAGATAAGGGAGGGAACAGTCCAGCCAACTAAACCATCCTGAAGTGCTCTGATAGCCTGGCACAGTTAATTAGTCTAATATAGATCCCAAAGTATATTCATGGTCATGACTTCATAAAATTGATCAGGGGAAGGACTTTGCTTCTGTTCTTCTGTGGTCAGTATTATCCAGATGATCATCTGGGATATCTTTTTTTTTTTGGCATATCATACATTTTATGAAGAGCAGGGACAAGGATGTTCTGTGTGATCACCTCACACTCCTCTTGCACAAAATGTGGTTTTAAACTGTAACAATCCTCATCCTCTTCCCCCCAGCTATCAAGAAGTACTGTCAAAACAAATTTGACCTTTGGACCAACAATACAACAAAGTGAAGCACAGTTTGACTACAAGAAGGTGACTGCACACACTCCCTTGTAAAATATGCAGGGTTTTATGTATGCACTAGGATAGAAATTTGGACCAAAACAGACTGAAATAACTGTTCTTGAAAATTCTAAATTAATTGAGAAGAGGGATTAGGGACCAGATTCAACAGCTGTACTAAAATTCTCCACACTGATATTTGCAGGAGGACAGAAAACATTGATATCATTGCCAATCTCTTAAAACTCACAGTAGCTGGACAGCACTGACAGCTAACATGATTCTATTAAAAAAAAAAAAAAAGATATAATCTAGAAACATTGCCAAAACTTTCCTTTAAATCAAGAAAACCTTCACCACTGGAAAGCACAACTTGTTTCTTAAGAGTGCAATCAAATTAATAGACTATGTGAGCTTTGCAGAACTATTAAACACCACTTAAGTTTGTACCATTAATAAATACATTAAGCTAAATGACTGAACAATTTGCAGTTTAAACATCACCTCAAGCCTGATTAAGGGATAAGCATGAGCAGAATACTTTGAAAATCACTCAGCACTAGGAAAACTCATTTGTTCCTTAGGGAAGATAACAGGACAGAGAACAAGCATTTCTTATTTCTTTTGCAATCCAATATAAACCAACACATGAAACCATTGTTATTCTATTACTGGTGATCATAAAATGCATTTCAAAAATGCAGCATGTGAAATACTTAATGTTCTGTGCCTGGTTTTGCATACTTGGTATCAAATAAGACCTTCAGAAGACTTACTCCTCTGGATTTGCATGTGCATACAGTGGAACCCTGCACCTCCTGGAACTCCAATTAAGTAGTAACCAACACCAAAGAGAATTAGGAGATGAAATCACTTGTTATGCACACAAGTAACCTCATCTTAGAGAAGGTGGATTCCAAAACAATAACACTGGCATCTTTTCAACCACACCTTTTCCATGGAAGTCACATCAAATAAGGAAACACATTTGTCACACAATGTACACTTGTCTTTTGAAAATCCTGACTAGCAGTATAACTATGTTTGTGATTTCTATTCCCCAGACTCAGGACTTGGGTAAGCTGGGCTGCTACCTTTAATACCTGCTTTCTAAGTAGGATGTTTGAATTCTGAATCCCTGAATCATACTGAGTTTTGAGAAATGACTGGTGGGCAGTAGTGACAAGAGTGCATCTTTTTGTATAACATAGCAATATTAAGTACTTTCAAGCAGTAAGAGATCTGACTTCAAAATGATTGAATCCAAAAGGAAAAAAGTTTAGAGTCTGGAAAATTAACCATCAAAAGAGGTCATTTGTGAAACTGACAGGAGATAGAGAGCTCATTGACTTAGAATCATTCCTTTAATCCCAACTCCAACCTATTGTTTTAGGAGTAGCTGAGGCCCTTTTCACTCTTGCTTTTTCTAAAGGAACCAAAGCAGTGCACAGTATCCCAGCTGATTTTACTGTCAAGAAAATGATCATAAGCAAATGAAAGAACCTGACAGATGTGTTGCACAAATAATGAGTAGGTGAAACCTGATTTGAACTAACTCTGTTTGTAAAGGAAGGCAAAGTCTTAAGGCACTTCCAGGGTATTTGGAGAAATTGGCAGGGGTGTATTTTGCTCACACCACACCTGGAATATACACCCAGGTATTACTAGTTCCTCTGGCAGTAAATCTTTCCATAAGCCTCATCCTGGATTTGTGTGTACAGAAATCCATCACAGCAAGCTTTTCACTGCTTATAGAGGTTACAGTTCAGCTTTTTCAACTCACAAAGCAAAATTTGGCTTGCTAGTGAGCAGCAATCTTACCTGGAACTTTGTCAACAGATGCAAAAACAGAGCGTTGCACTGTGGGATCACTGCTACCACGGCGTGACTGCTCATAGAATCTAAATGGAAGATGCTGGGCTGTAGCTGCAGAGCTGTGTCCAAAACCCAGAACAACTTCACTTGAAGGCTGAACAGGGAGATCCAGGAGAGCTATGTTTAATCACAATTGATAATTTTTGTTACTCAAAATTACATAAAAGGAAGAGTAGGTGAAAATAAAGGTTATGGTTTGCTCAGAATCTTAAGACTAAACCAGATTAACTTAAATTACCTTGGGCAGTTCAAATAACTGAGATGCTGGTGTCCTTTTCCATTTGCCCACGTATCTTCCTTCCCATATTTCAAAGTTTCCTTTTCTATACCCAATAATTCAGTCTACCAGTAAGCTTTAGTTTACTCTCCACTCAATATTCAAGTAATACTTGAATCACTCTATTTACTCCAATTCTTTCCTTCATCTCTTCACATGCATTTCCTCCAAACACAGAAATTTAGGTGCTGGTATTTTGAATTACTCATCACCACCACACCCAAGCATGAAGCATTATCACTGACACCATCCACCTTAGGACTACCACAAGCTGAGCTCCAACTCAGGTCTGAGGCAGAACACCTGCTTTCTAACTAAACAAGCCATTTGCATTTCCAATCACTGAATCACGTTTAAAAAGAAATGCTGAGTTTTGAAATTTTTACAGGCAAGTTTACAGGCAGCTACGAGTACCAGGATCAGAATCTTCCTTTCTCATCCTTTCTTTGATGTGACTGGCATGAAATATGAAAACACTTCTTTTACTTCGATAAAAGCTACTGCTTAGAAACCGAACACTGCTTTCCAGTTTGCTGTGGCACACCCACTCTGAGATGTTTCTAGCACATTCTTACATTCCCAAGTGACTTGCTGTGCCACACCACAGGTCTTGTATGTCAGGAAGAGATGAGAAGAGCCCTTCACCTGCTATCCTCTGCATTTTCATCCTCCGAGCCTGGATCCGCCCTTTGGCCAGGCGCTGCTTGGCAATAATGCAGCGGATGTGATCAGAAAAAATGAAAGTAGCTTGAAGGATGGGGAAGGGCTTAGAGTGAGGGCTCGAGGCAGGCTTGTGAATGATGATGTTCAGAGCTCTGCTGTCATCCTCTACTCCTGTCACCTGCATATCCTAAAAAAAAAACCAACCAGAAGGCAAGTAGCTAATGAAAAAGTATTAAATATAGATTAAATATCAACACTGAAAGAAAACCCTCTGAATGCTCCCTGTTAAAAAAAAACAACAAACTGTGCAAATTGTACAAGCTTGGACTTAACTTTCAGCAACTGGTACTCAGAGATAAAGTCAGGTTAAAATTCAGCTGAGTTATTTGAGCATAGTGAATTCCCAGGAAATAAAAACACTGTTGGTTAAGAAAAAGACAAAAAGGAGAGAGACTTCTTAAAGCATTTGAAATCAATTAGATAAGCACAGATGACTCTGAAGTTACAACCTGTAACCTTCTCTACCCGTGCAGGAAGATCAGAACTCCAGAAGAGTTCACTACCCTGCCACTTAAGGCAAGTGCTTGGGATTCAATCCTAATTGTGTGTGATTTGAGTGTTCTAATGAACACAGCCCAGTATATATTGGGGAAGTTCTTATTTTCAAGTGTGCCTCTAGTGAGCTATGTAAACTTCTCCAGAAAACCAGAAATAGTTTAAAAGGCAGGAACCAGAAAAAAACCTGACTATGAATGAAAGAAACAAGTTAAGCATGGTACAGAGCTAAAATATATGTTAATATTGGTGTTGCTATTTGTCCAACATGAATGTACAGTTGTTTTTCAGCTAAAAAAGTAACCACACAAAACTTTTCTTACCTGCAAAAGGCCTGCAAACTTAACTACTCCCCATCCAAGTCTGGCAATATCTGGCTCAACCAAACTCATCTGGTAAATATCCACAGCCAGGAATCTCTGAACCTGACCCCCATCCTTTGTTATGACTGTACAAGCAATGAGATCACTGTTATCTGAAGGAAAGAAGGAAGGAGGGGAAAAAAAGTTATACAGCTAAGTTAAGGATTTTGGGTTGGTTTATGTAACAAAATGTTAATATAGAAATTTATAGGAAAAATCTGTAATAAAAGCATCAAAAGCTCCATTTAGATTTTTGATCCAAGAGTGTGTCTGTAATTGCATATGCTGTACACATGCACATCTAGAATTTGAAACAGAGGTATAAATCTGATACATCACTCCAGAAATTTCTACCACCTAGTGCTTATCACTGAAAAACTTGAAGCTGTTATCAATGTTTCTAGGTCATGGTAAAACAAGAACAGAAAGGAAAATTACTCCTCTATTAGGCAGTGGTTACAAGAATCCCCCAAGTTGATCCAACTGAATGTACCCCATTTACATGGGTGCTTCTAGCTCAGAGCTATTGAGGGGTCACAACTACAGTCATCCTTTAAGACAAAAACAGGAGAGCAAGTGTGGTTAAGCACATTTCCAGTGAACTGAGCTGAGAATACTTACAACTGTGCTACCCAACCACACTGAGATGAAAGAGCTCAGTAAACTTCACTGCTACTGAAATTTGCTGTGGGGATTGAAATGAACCCCAGACTGATGTGCCACTGCTACTGAAAAGAGTACAAGGTCATTCCTGAGTGTAACAGCAATGCTTCATTCCTCATGCAGAATTCATCTGGTCAACAGCTTGGACACTACACCTCCAAGACACAAAGCCAGGATTTCTCTGGACTTCTTCTGAGAGAAAGACAACTTTTAGGAGAGCCAGCCTGGCAAGGAGAGTGCAAAGACTTCAGCTGCTGCAGCAAAGATCTGTATTAGGTGAAAATGTTGCCTGAGCACAGGCAACTATTTCCCTGGAAAGACTGCATTGCATGAAATCTTTATGAGTGAAGCAGTTACTTTAAGAGATGGTCTAAATGACATCTTGCCTCCTGATGGTATTCAGCAACAAGTGGATGCTGGCATTTAAAAGGAATATCTGCTGGAATTGATATTATTATTTCCTCTCACATAATTCTCAAGTTTTAAGCATGCTTAACATAAACCCTCTTCTTGTACCATGTGTGCTAATACTCACCAACTTACTAGTGTAGGCTAGTGAAAAAATTCAGTTGTCAGAATATCATGAAACCATACCCATCTCTGTTCAATGGCCATTTGGAAGATCTCAAGACTAGTGTTTTATATGGACTATGCATTATATGGGTAAAGGATTTAGAGGCCTTTAAAATGATATTTTGATCTCTTAAATGGGGGATAAAAATATTAGAAAAGTATACAGGACAATAAGGTGGCATTTCAATAAAATCACAATCGTGCAGCAAATGAGAATCAGGAAGTTTCACTTTCAGTTTGTAATGAGTAACATTGCCATCAAGTTCAGACACATCAGTTTTAAAATCAATAAAGCCAATTCCCTGATGTTTGCTCTGCCATTATGAAAACAATGTCAAAAGTTAAAGACCTTCTTAAAGAAAAAAAGTCTTGAAATGAAGTTAAAAACCTTCACAGAAATTAGAAGCTAAAAATGTCAGTGCTATCTATCCATAGTGAAGTGTCTTACTAATCTCCAGTAGGGAGCTTTATTTGCTTGGGTAGCTTCTGTTAAAATAAAATACTTATGCAAAAAAAAAACTGAACTAAGTTTCATTTTCCTCACCATAGTTACTTGCAAAGTTACTGGATAAGGAATCAAAAGGAAAGTTCTATCCCTTTGAAGATATTTAATAAAATAAACATATGGCCTATGAAAAAAACCTCCTTTCAACATCTGCAAACACATTTTTGGGGGTGTGAAAAGATCAAACCATTGGTATCCAGTAACAAGATTAGAAGCCCAAGCACATGATCTAAATACAAGAAAATTCCATGAAAACACTGGATTTTTTTCCTGCCACTGGTGGAGGCAGGAAACAACAAAACCCCACAGACCTTTTCCATTGGTCAAACACTGGAACAGGTTGACCAGTGATGCTGGGAAATCTCCATCCCTGATGACACCCAAAACCTGACTGGTAAGGGCCCTGTGCAGCTTCCTCCAGCTGACTCTCTCTGGAGCATTTTAGAGTGCATGACCACTTGAGGTTCTTTCCAACCTCAATTATTCTATGCTATTTTTTTTCCTTAATCTTATTAAAAAGTAGTTTACTAGATATCCTTTATAAAGCTTGCATAATTGGGAGAGAGAGTGCACAAGATGACAACTATCATGTCACTTTTTGTCAGCTTTAGCAATGAAATGATGACTTGAAATGCACCATCTTTACACCTTGGCCATGGCATTCAAAACATCATCACCAGGGAGCAGCAGCCTGAAGCAGAGCACCAAAGCTGTTCATTTGAGCTGCCAGGGAACTTCACTCACAGAGTGAGCTGCTGAATAAGAGTCAAGAAGCCACCTACAAGCCACACCTGCAAACTCAGCTGCAGTGTAAGGCAGGCAGTTCTCATGCAATAGGTGAGCACTTCTAAAGTATTTACAGTAAAAAAACCCCAAACCCCAACCACCAAACCCCACCATACTGAAAGGAACAGCAGATACCATTCTGGTGGCAGCATACCCAGCAATATGGTATGAACATTCTGTGGAATACATGACTCATTGCTAAATATGTGGTGCTGACAACCTTGCAACTACACTTATGAACACATGCACACCAAAATATTATTATTACAGGAAACTAAGTGAAAGAATCCAAATCCTTTATGGGCTCACATTTAAACCCTGGAATATTTAACAGCATCTTAAAAAAAAACCAAACAAAAAACCCCAAGTGTCCCAAATCTAGTAGAAGACAATACACTCACACAGGGTAACTGTTTGGGCTTCTGACCTTAAAAAAAAAAAACTATTTCCATGTCACAGAATAATTGGGACACTGAGGCAATACTTACTCAAGTCAAGAACATCATCTGTCTTGATCAGATCTTCCTCTCTTGTGAGTGGTAACTGAGTTTCTAGCTCACCTTGCAAATGCAGGGACAGTGAACGGAGCATAAAGAAAACTCTGATTGCCTTCAGAAATTAAAAAATAAAGAAATTTAAGCATAGTTATACTCAATACTACACTACTAACATTTGAGCTTAAAACAGTAATAACCTTTTTGGTTGAGATGGCTAAAAGTTTGAGAGAAAACAGTGAGGATTTTGGAGTTTTATTTGGTGTGCCTACATTATTCTCAGAGAGCTTCACTTACATTCTCAGCAGGTCTCTATCAGGGCTTCTGAAAGCATGCTGAAAGTTGCACCACCAGCCCAGAGAAACTTTCAGTGGTTGCTCTGTGAAATTTGTATTTTTGTTTTGATTTACAAATACATAAGGTATGCAAAGACTTGATGAAATGCTGCAGAACAATTGTAATTATTAGCCACCTTTTGAAGGGCACCATTTAGAACCCTCTTCACTATAACAGAAGTACTTTCAGTGTAACAAAAATTAAAATATTTTCTTATTACTTCCAGTGTTATGTTTAAGGGGTTTTTTACCTTTTTTTTTTTTGAACTCTTTTCTTATGTACTAATTGTGGCATACTGTATTAACTGCCACCTTACAGTAGAAGCATTGAGCTCATGTACAGCTGCAGTGCTCAAGAATTCCCAGACTGCAGGAAGTATTAGGAAAATTCAAATCTAAATTGCTTTAAGTAAAAACCCTTCACCTTTTATTTTGCAACTCAACCAAAGTTTGGCTCCTCTGAACCAGTGATGTGCTTGGCCAGCTATCAGACTGGTGGTTTTCAGAAACTTCTGACAGAACAGGGATGAAGAGAGGAAACTCATCTATCTGGCTCTTCCACAAATTCACACCAGAGCACATTCATTTTGTATGCCACTGAAATCTAATAGATCAACATGATTACTTGAAGCAAAGAATGTCAAGGGTATCTAAAATATATTATTAGCACTACCTGATGAATAACAGCAGAGCAATTTTATTATGGGGATGATCTTTCCCATTTAGGGACATTGCTTTCTAACATACTGTGGATTTACTGAAATCAAATAGGATTATTATAAAGCAATTTTACTGCCAGGCACTTCAAGAAGTATTCAGGGTATTGGGTTTAAACATCTCCAAATCCAATCAAGAGCAGCAACATCATTGCATTTGGTAACTCCAAAACCAAACCCAAGAGAGTTTTGTTTAAATTTAGTGAGCAGCCATCACTCAGCTTGCTTTCACTTATTTCCCCCCCTCAATTCCCTCTTCCTCCTAGACAGAGAATTCTTTTTACTCAAATATATTCCCTACAGAATTGATGTCACTCATCTCCAAACATGGATTCACATGTACTCCTGTAGATCATTCTTCAGTATGTGTTGTGGTTTAATGACAAAGAAAATTAGAACTTCAGCCTTCACAAGGGGGGGGGGGGGGGGGAGTTGTTCGTTGCGGGTGTCAGCACGTGACAGATGTGGGCGGC
>JAOEGS010024028.1:58542-75893 GCA_025447755.1 Corythornis vintsioides
AAAAAAAAAAAAAAAAAAAAAAAAAAAAAAAAAAAAAAAAAAAAAAAAAAAAAAAAAAAAAAAAAAAAAAGAAAAAGCCTTTATCCATCTGAAGCACTAATGAAGAGGAAAGGAAGTTTTATGGATAGCATACTAATAAGGAAGAGCTTTTCCTTAAAAAAAGCCCAAACACAAAAAGCAAAACACACACAAAAGAACCCAAACAAAAAAACAGAAACAAAAAACAGTCCAAATGATTCAGATACAGACTAGATGTGAGAATCCAGAAGTCAGAGTGAAAGAATGTATTAGTTTCAAAAGGATAAAAAAAAAACCAACACAACAAAACAACCAAAAACCAGAAATGTAGATATTCTGAGCTCCATGATCTAAGACAACATACCCAAGAGACAGAATCTGAGTTGAACTCCAACTCCCATTTACTATTTTGCAGCACTAAGCTGCCAGAACCTAAAGATACAAAGGTCAGTACCCCCAAAAGAAAAGGAGATTAGGAGATTTTCTACACTGCATTTAACAAGCTTAATAAAACCCCACAGTATTTTCACTCCTCCTCAGAAAAGGTTTTGTTTAAATAAATGCATTTCCTCATTTTGTACTCTTTCTTTCTGCAGTGTGTAGAGATTCTTGAAGTATAAATGTGCTTTCAAGCTGCAACTGGCATGTCAACATCACAAGTTAATACTCTGTAGCTCTGGCTTGCAGGCTAAACAAGCATTAGATTTTCTTCTGCAGACAATCAGGAATGTCAGTATGCCAGTTTCAGGGGAAAACCACATCTACTCATTTGAAGTTTTAAAGAGGGGAAGTGAAGGGATAAGAGCTTTGGCTTGAACAATGATGATGTTTCCAGGGACTAAGTCACTGAGCCTCCTATCCCTCATTTCACAAAAAAAGCTGAAGTTGGGAAAAAACCTGTGTTTTCTGCAAAACAGTTCAGAACAGAATCCAATCTGTGCTCACAGAAAATCATGGGCAAATCTGCTAATATCTCTAGAGGGAAAGGACTGCTACAAGCAAAGAGTACCATACAGTTTAAGACTATTCCTCTGCTGGAATTCCTTTCACAAGTGTCACCAGTGATATTTTCAGGAAGAAGTCCTGTATTATGTTGAAATCATTAGACATGTCATCATTTTATTAATTCAAACAAATCACAGAAAATAGGAATGAAGAAAGCAGACCCCTGTGCAGTTGTGAGTATAAAAACAAAAATTCAGCAGAAAATCAGACTCCCTGGTTGCTCATCAACTAAGGGAAACCTGACAGTTGTTTTTCACAGACCATAGCAACTTGCTGCTCAGAGAGCAGTCTAAACAGATGTTTTCCCTGCAAAGACAAGAGGCAGGTAGCATTTGGGTTTGGGTTTTTTTCCACCTTCAGCAATGATTCTATGTTTCTTTTTGCAATGTGATACCTGGCTGTGCAGCATAATTCATTATCCTGATGAGCCCTTCTGCAAGTACATGATTATATGAAGTTCTCTCTTCAGCATGTTGAGCTGGAAGTTGAATTCTCTCCAGCTTGACTGGGTCAATTCCTTTTGTAGGGGATGAGAGAAGAAAGGTAAATTAGAAAACAGGAGTATGTGTTTAACAGGCACAGCAATTTTCTCAGAAGAGTGCAATCAGCAACACAAAGCTGGGCAAGATAGTTTCCAATTTCTATTGCAAGGAAAAGGAAGAAAAATAGAAAGACTAAAGACATTGCTGTATCAGTGAAAAATCTCAGCCTGAAACAAAGCCTCCTGGCTGAAGACACTCAAAAACAAAGTGGTTGGTGACACCCAAGTCATTTTGCTGCATCTGGAATTCTCAGCCTATTTGTCCAACTCTAAACCCTCTGCTCTGAAGAGCATTAAGACTAAAGGGGCAAAGAAGAAAGTCTGATTTGAAATTCCACTTTGGCAATAAGTGATCAGTTCATCTATGACTTTTTTTTTAAAAAAAGGAGTTTTATTTTGTAACCAGGAGCCTCTTAGTAACCTCCACAACATAAATCACAGACTCTCACCGACTTGTTCTAAGGAAACTAAATCCATCTTTGTTCAACCTATTCCTCTAAAACAGCAAAGTTATTTCTCAGAATAGCCTAGTTACTGCTAAGACCTCTTGGAACAAAACAGTCACAGACTCCTGTGGCTTTCCCTGTCCTTGTTCTAAAGAACAGTAATAAACAATCCCAGACAACACAGAATTATCATGCTGCAGTTTATAGTTTCTTCTAACTCTGAATTTGCAGTTAACTATAATGAGACCATTTTGATAGCTGATTTTTTTCTTCACTAAGTATAGAGATTTGGAAGAATAAAGGTCTGTCTGAAGATCAGTGACAGTGAGACAAATGTGCTCTGTCAATGAGACTGAAGAGGTGTAGGGGAAGGAAGCAGTTAAGGAAGCAGAGTGATATTGGTGTTCACAGCAATCTAACAGCTGGTTATGAGAAATGGAAGAACTTGTGACCAAAAGCCTCAGTAACTACCTAACAGAGTATCTACATTTAGTACCCTGATAAGGCTTCCCTTTAGAAGCAAGGGCTAAAACCAAAGTTCTTGGTTAAGCTAGGACAATTCAGACTTTTTAGAATGTGTTCTGTCAGCCTTCTCCACTGTGCCAGAAATAACAGGATAGTGGAGGAAAGGTGAAATTCAAACTGAGCAGCTAGAGAACCAGAAAGAGATCTGAAACAGCCCATTTTAAAAGTAATCCTTTTAAGCAAGCTATTGCACCTCATGCTCTTTTGCTCAGTTTACTATGGCAGTATTGATTAATTTGAACTATATATTTAATTTCAGTTGAAGCCCACTATACTAAGAGATTAAAAGTGAAACACAATAATCCTATTTCAAGAAACCTATGAAATAAAGGCTGTGATGTTCACAAAGCTTTCCATCAAATCTTTCTTAAAAAGGTGATCCTTTGCAACTGTGTTCACTTACAACATACTTTTTTCTGCCTCTCCCATATAATTCCTCACCATGTAAGGTATGCATTAATAGAAGTTACAAACAGGTCAGACCATGCCTAAAATCATGTGTCTCATTTAGTTTTCCTTGAAAAAAGCAAAAATTCCTTACCTTTGTTGTGTGACATTGCATATAAAAGACAGAGCACAAACAGGGCATAGTAATCATCTTCAGCACAGTCCAGTGCATTATAAACCATATCAAGGAAGGGTCTATGGAAAAGAGCAATTGCACAATAAATGATTCAGAAATACCCCTCATCTACATGTAGCTAGTGAGAAAGGCAAATTTACAGTAACACATTCAGGCATTAAACAAAAACAACCCTGTTTAAGAGTACTTAGACTCTAGACATATTTTGTATTTACATTCTGACATGAATTCTGGTGTTTTAATGGGATTTGCTACATAATGCTTTGCCAAGAACTAATTGTTCACACATTTACTGGGTTGCCTGGAGCACATTTATTATTGCACGCACAGGCACTCACAGCATGTTTTCTGTATACATAAGTAACTTCAAGAAGCTGCAATCCCTGTGGCATAAAAAAAACCAAACCTACCTTAAAACTCATGTACTAACTGAAAGCTTTTACTATTACAAGAAAACAGTTTTCACCAGAATTTTGGAGGAAACCAGGTTATTCTAAAGCATTTAGTCAAAACCCATCACCATCAGCTATAGGAAGGAAAAATGATCAAGGAGGGAATATCTGAATGGAAAAAAAAGCAAGCTCTGGACTGCAGATGAGCTTTGTTTTCCTGGGTTTCAGCATGTGTGAGCTATGATATATCCAGGAAGCTTCAAACAGTGCCAAGTTCATCCTTCACCTGTACACTGAACAGACCAGAAAAGTGAATTTAATCCAGGACCCTGACAGATCAGCTACTGCTGGGATTTGGCTGATCCTGGCACAAGCCTGATGACAAGGCAACTTGGCTTCTTGACTTAAGCTGGCTTGCATCCAGTCAGTTCAGAGCATAAGCAGAAATTAAATCTATTTTCACAGGTGGCCCAGAGAGACAACAAAAACTAAACCAACAAGAAAACAGGTTTCAGAGTGTAACCCATTAAGACTCACCATCATCATAATCATTAATGATTATTCCAGTTACAGAAGTTTCACCCACTTCATGTGTGGAGTGAAAGATCCCTGCATTTCCCACTACCCACACAGCACCTTATCCACAGGCTCAGGGATATCAATAGAGGTAGGAAAGAAGCTAGACCCACTTGAAAAATTTCTTGAATAATTTAGCTACTGCTTCAATGATGACATGTGGCATATAGAATAAACACACAATCTTAAACTCTAACAGCTTCTTCAGCTGTATTTCCCAAAATTTGTGTACAAAGGTAAGGCCTGAAATGCCCTACACAAGGTCTATCAAGATCACATCTGCAGGTCAAGGGAGTCCTGAAGTGCAGGTATGTGTAAAATGCACTGCATCTCAAGTATTTTCACCACCCCACTATCCTACTTGCTTTAGTATTCCATAGAGTCATTGGCAATTTATTTCTAAAAGCCATTTGGCACATATTTTAGTCAAAATATCAATAATCCAGACCAATGTATTTTAAAACCAGTTCAAGTCGAGGTTCAATTTCACTTTTACAATTAAATTAAATGTTATCTTTATTAATGAATATAATCTAAGCTACATCAAAGCTATAATGGAGACTGAATGAAATTCTGGGAATAGCAGGCAGCATTTCCCAAGTTTAAAAATAAATTTGAGATCCTATTAAACACAAGCATTTCACCAAGAGACACATTTGCAATTACTTGTATGTCAAGATATTCTAGCAAGAAGAATGTAAAAATCTTAGTGAGAGCCTTATGAGTTTTTAGCTTATCTGAGTTTAAATTTTGAAGTCAGGGCAATTTCTGCTCCCAGAAACACTTACAAACTGTTTCCAAGAGAATTTTTCAGTAATGCTAACACATCCTGGAAACTGGACACGAGTTAGTATGGTTTATTTGTAACTACTCCTACTAAAATGCTGCAAAGTTCAGCTCTGAACAGAGGCATTTTCCTTATTCTTTTTCCCTATAGGTATATGTAATATTGACAGATGTGACCATAAATATTAAGAAAACTACTTCTGGCTTGATTCAGAAATTTAGGAACTTTTAGAATGAAAACATTTCTTTCTGACTTTCTTGTGTTAATATGCTGTCATTTAAATTTATCAACTTAAGGCATAAAAGAAAGCACAAACTTTACAACAGAACAAGACCACTGCCACAACTGATCAGTAGAGGCCACTTTTTGTTGCCTCATTTATGATCCACAAGAATCCCTGTAATTTTAACTGGAGGCAAATTTGAACCACCCCTTGATACAGGTAGGTTAGTGGGAGGGCAAGCAAGGAAGCAGCAATACAGCAAAATACATTACAGTTCCTGTATACCTGTTCCAGTTTGTTATCTCACTCCCAGAAGCAGCTGCACTCTTCTCTTCATCTGTTGTGTTCTGTTCTGTCACAGCAGATATGGACAGTTCTGACAGTTTACATCTCTCCATGATTACCATCTCTATTTCTACAAGAGAAAACCCCATAGCAAAATGAGTCATTTTAACAAATCAGGGTCTCCACACAGCAAACAGGGTACCTGGTTCCTAGTGCTTCATACCTATTGGCTTTAAGTATTAAGTATTCTTAAGCTTTTGCTTAAAAATTTGGACAAAGATGGCTACTAAATGCACCCAGTTAAACAGCAGATCATGTCTCAATTTTCTTCACAGCAGACATAACTCCTCAGATATCTGACATCATTTAAGGAAAAGCTTCTCAGACTGTTTACCTCCATCAAAGCACAGCTGTGTTTGGAGGGGGCTGTCAATCTCTAATACATTTCCCTCTAATAGTTATGAATACAATAAATTCTAAATGTAATACATTTACTTAGAATATTTAGAATTTTAGAAATCTAAATATTCTGTAAGATCACTCATCCAAGAGCCAATTCTTCTTACAGTTTGCATTAGCTCAAAATCCTGGAAACACACAGCATCATACTTGGCACACTTGTTAAATTTTATCTTGGAAACATGCATCAGATACTCCCCATCATCTTATACAGGCAAAGTGGCTACACCATTTGATTTACCATGGGAAATAAAAGTACCAAAATTGTAAGTATTATTTTTACCTGCCAGTACTCACCTTCATTTTCACTACTTGTTCTGATACCTTTTGAACTTGCTTCTGTACCCTTAGTTTTATCTAGGTCATCTGGGTTATCTTCAGAGCCTCTCTCCTCTTCATCTTCTTCACCAACATTTTTATAGTTGGGTCTTTTCTGCACCCTCTTCTTCCCCTTCTGTTTGTTAATTTCAAGAGACCTTTCCAGTGTCTCTGTTGGTTTTATGAAACATCTGATTCTTGACTTTGCCTGTGAATTTGAAGAGTTCACACTGAGTTACAGCAAGCCATTTGTAACTCTAATTGGTAAAGAAACTTCAGTTCATACAAAAGGATTTTATAGAAGGGTTTTAGAATGTAAATCATCATACCACTTACAAATTCATTCTGTTCTAACAGAACTAACTGGGCTTCCTACATTTTTTTCTAGGCTTGTTTTCTGAGCTCCCTTGACACTTGCCAGGCCTGCCAGCTTGATTACCAGGATACATGCCCACTCTCACACAGAGCTCTGAACACTGCTTAGCCAAATCTCTCTGACACTGAGAAGTGAAACATGTGCTCTGGGGGCTTCCTGCCAGCACAGCCTTATGCTGAACAATTGTGCTACAGAAACTTCATTACCCTTTAATCTCTTCTAGCTCATGCTGGCTGAAGGGTTAAACATTTAAGGGCAAGCCAGAGAAAAGACTAAACACAAAACTGATTCCACTTCTTGCCTTAAGTGACTCAAGTACAGTAAGGATTGAAGATGAGTGCATTAGAGATCTCAGAGAAGGAGTTTGGAAAAACCCCTCCCTCCACTTAAAGCACATCTATGCAGTAAAAAAAACAAGGATTAGGAAGAGATCTGGGAAAAAGCCTCCCACAAGCCAAAAAGTTTCTCTGAATCTTCAAAGGTTTTACAGAAACCTTGTGTAAGTCACCTTGCATTTGGCACTGAAACAAACCATACAGTAGGAAGAAGCTTTCACAATATCAGAATAAACCATCATCTGAAATTTACCACAATTATGTCCCCCAGTAACCTCTCTGATATATTTTTAGTCTGATCAAACTGCAACACAGGAAGATTAAAACACAACCAGAGTTGCAATCTTTTATTGATGGCTTCTGGTCAGAAAAGTCAAACAAAAAGAACATATTAAATTCTATTCTTTAAGAATAAAAGTAGCATTCAAGTTGCATGATGCATCTTCCTCTTCATTCACAATGCCAGATGCTGCAGCTACTTGCTGAAGATTGCATGTACTTAACATCCTCAGCTTTCTAATATGCTGTCAGCCATAAAACAACAGAAGATGCCAGTAGACAGCAATGTGCTCATCAGCACTGAGCCATGCTTTGAGCCATCTCAAGAAAGCAAGCTGAGAAAAAGCCAAGAGGTATGTTCTGTTCTGCTGAAATTTACCAATGGGATCTATTAAAATAAACCAACAACCCCTCCTAGAATCAGGCAACATAATTTCCAAAGCATATGCTTTATTTCAGTGGATTATACAGCATGAAGTGCTGCTATTTGATACTTTTTACATGTCTTTCAACCAGGTTTATCTTGTGCAATGTGTGCTGGTAAAAAATAAGGCAGCAGCAGTTACGGGAAGGAGAAAGTAGGTTAAAAGAGAAACATGAAATATGTAGGACTGCCCCACATCCCAATTCTGCAGCAGCAAAGATCTCACAGGAAGCACGGTAAACCATAGTGTGATAGCTGCTAACAAGCTTCAAGACATTCTGGTGGCTACACATACTCACCTCTCATCAGGAGGTGGCATTTCTGATGCCACCCAAAAACAAACGCAAGGGAGAAAATGGGGAAGCAAAATGTGTATCTTCATTTGCTCTACTTCAAGAGAGGGAATCTGTTTGATGGGAGGCTGGGCAATCAATACTACCCTAGGATGTTCAGCAGACCTCCATGGGGAGGTAACTACCAGTTCCTAAGCTTTCAGGAGTTAGATCTGCTAGTGATTTTTTTTTTGGTGCACAAAGTTACTTCCAGTACCAAGTACTGTTTGTTCCTGTTGTGACAGCTACTGTTGCTCTTTTGCCCTAAGTAATGCTGGGTATGTTGCATTTATACACAGCAACCCTTCTCAAACTTCTTTTTTTATGCATTCTTTACTTATTTAGTCTCCCATCAAGAGTGCCCATGACTCTGCTTCTAGTAACCTCAGGCTATAATCTCCACACCTCATTCCACTTCAGCTCATCTTATTAGGAAGATGAATGTAGATGGGAGGTTCTACTTTGGGTTTTAGCAACTGTATGTTAGAATTTACACTTAAATGTGTTGCCACATCTCATTAGAAGAGATGAGCAGTGTTAGGTACAAAGCAGGGCTTTAGAGATAATTGGAGTATCAATGATTACAATGGGAAACTGGAACAGAAAGGAAGTAGTAAGAGATAAAACAGAGGTCTGACTTCAGAACAAGCACAATTCTAAACTCAGAGTCAATCTATTTACTGCCTGTTCAGGTGTGACAGAAATGACAGTTTATATGCCATGAGGACACATCTTTAAGACCATTAAGGAGCAGCAACCTAAAAAGCATCACAAACATGAGAACAGATGAACAGAAGTTTACAAGGAAACTAATATTCCTATACCTTACTGCAGTCACAAAAACATGCTACAAATATTTTGCAATTCTGTACAGTAACTATAACAGGAAAAGAAAAATCTCAGTTCTGCAACAATTGGTGCCCCACCCTCTCACCACAAATTTCCTAGTAACAAAACCTGCTTCTGCACAAGTAACACACATGACATTCAGCACACAGCTAGCAGAAGGGCAGACATTTCTTAACTGCTTTATCTTCAAGCACTCAGAGAAAAACCCTACAGTGAGTTGACTTAAGAAAAATAATAGTTTCTAAAGATCAAGGTCAACAGTACAAAATAGCAGAAGCCAAAAGCTGCTCGCTAAGATCAGCCCAGACAGATTCCACTGCACAGGGGGAAGAAATCTAGAACAGCTGCCCTGTTTCATGGAAGAGTCAAATCCTACCTCCCCTTGAAATTCTCAGAGTTACAGCCACTGCTGGGGGAAAAAAAAAACCATGGATAGACTCAACCTACTGCTTGTTCTAAACTAACCATTCAGTCAGTAACCCTTTGCTGAGCAGGGAGACATGAGGGGACATTTTCAAATCTTTAGACAGATCTAATCAGAAGCCTCTTAACCAAATTAAGGTCATAGCCCCTTTTTCCCCATCCCTGGAGGCCTTCAAAAATACAAACAAGCAGTTTCACCAACTGTAGAACCCACAAGAAAAGGGATATGATCTTAGACACGACAACCAGAAAAGCACTAACAGCACCTAGCAACATCTACACAGGATTAAACCCAAAAGTGGAGGGCAATGACAAAGTGAGAGCACTCCCATCTCCTTGTGGCTGGACTGTATTTTCTTAGGCACGCTGATGATCATCAGTTTTACTGCTAAAACACTGGGAAGATTCAGCCAAAAGCTTTATTTCCTTCTACAGCCAAAGGATTTACCATAAGGAGAGATATTTTTTTCTAAGTCTCTCACTTCTACTACAAGTTGAATAAAGAAATAATTTCACAGGAAAGTTGCAACAACTCATTTCTATTTTACTGGGTAAAAAAAAAATGAAGAGACTGGATTACAAGTGTCTCACCAAAATGCTGGAAGCCTTTGCAGTGTCTGACTCACACAAAGTAACTTGGTATTCTAACTTGTTTCCTACAGATTCTTATACCACTACTTGGATATAAATAAATATACACACATCTACACATGCATGAAAATACTGCAACTTCAAGAAAAACACAATATTCTAAGTTTTACAGAGCATCCCTCTGCTATCATACCCACCAACAAAAACTGAAATACCCTATTGCTGCTCTTCTAAACACAAACCACCTTGGAGTACCAATTTCAGGATTTTGTTTTTCAAGTCTTTGCCTCTAAAAAGAAAGAATAAATTTAACAATTAGTTGGCCACTTACTGAGCATTTCTGTATATCTTGCTCAAGTTTAGAAGCAAGCACCACGAGGTCACCATTCAGTATAACCTCAGCCAATGAGTTCACCAAAGGGGCATAATGTATAATTAGAAAAACCTGTTAAAGGAAGGGTGGAAAAATATCAGACATGTTCAAAAACACAGACCATTTCATTTTCAGTACCTGAACAAATTACTTTGACTCAAGGCTTACAAGGTAGGGCCAGCAAACAATTGATTTGTGGCCAGAAGCAGTTCAGGTCCACCTCCAATCTCCCTCCATTCTCTCCTGGCACATTTCATGCTCTGTTCTGCACTGTATGCATACACAGGTGGTGTATGTGAAGAATGGTCCCTGAATGCCCTAAAGGCTACCCTGGGCTATGGGATTCTCAGAAGAATGATATTAACTCAATTAAGAAGATATTTGGTCTGTCTATAAAAACAAAAATGATCTTGGATTTTCTTTCTTAATGGAAACTCATAGGTTTAACATCTTGTTAAAATGTCTTGAATGGCTTTGCCAAAATAGATGAAAATACTGTAATTTATAAATCATAACACTACTGCAAAACTGCTATGAAATAGGACAAAATATTTCAAACACTTACTTGAGAAAGAAGATAGAGAGAAACTTGGAGACTTATTTTTGGACGCTCACCACCCTACAGGAAAAAAAAATGAGAAAAGTTGATTTATTTATGCAAAGTTAAAAACATTTACACTGTTTAGGATTTTATTTGAAACAAACCTTTTGATATTGTACTGTTTCACATTCTGTTACAAAATATTGAGAGAGCATAATGTTCTTTAACATTCATTTCTTGAAAACTATTTAAAATGGAGACACTCTGAATAAGCATAACCCTTACTCTTAGAAAAATTCCTAGTGATTACTGTCTTTCCAAGTCACTTCAGTGAGTTAAATTTAGCAGGTAACTGAGAAGTAAGTTGCTTTCCACTATGCTACTATCCATTCAAAAAATACTTCTGTTAACATTCTTTGGTCTGCTCTAAAAATCAGCTCTTCAGAAAATGAAATATTTATTACCCACATAATAAACACATTCTTGATACACATTTCTCTAAATCAAATAAATCACACTTCACAACAAGATTTGAAGTATAACATGAGCACAACAATACTAAACTTACATACCAGCAGTAACTGAAATGTTTCTAAAAACAAATGAATAGTGCTTTAAAAAACACCTCAAAAAAAAAAATCAGTTATTTTGAGGTAAGAACAGCACCATTTTATGGCTGTAAATCTCTCTAATCTCATGATAATAAAACACAGCTGCCTGAAAACAGGAGAGGAAGCAGGTTTGGAAAGAGAAGAGATTAAATGAAAGCAAAAGTCCATAAGTCAGCTTCACACTATTTCAATGGCCTTAGCAATGGACAGGCAAGAAGTTTATTGTTTCTCAAACTTCAGTGAACCTGCAATATGCTGAGTTAATGAACTTTTCTTTACTGTGAGGCTGGTGGAACACTCAAACATGTTGCCCAGGGAGGTGGTGGAGGCCCCATCCTGAAGGGGGCTTGGACTAGATAACCTTTGGAGGTCCCTTCCCATCCAAAGCATTTTAGGATTCTGTATCAGAAAAGGAAATTGTGAATCTCCCAGCATCAAACAAATTTAATCCCTGTTCCAATTTTGCAGCTATTCTCATCTCCATTATTGTTGGCATTTAATAACCATGTCATCCAAACCAGTATCTGTTTGGTGAGTTAAATTTAATCTATCCTGCCATTAAATTAAGCCTCAGGGTATTTCCCCTCCAGCCACCTTTTCCCCTCCAGCACTTTATTTAAGCTGTTTCATGTAAAACATATAAACACAGACACCAACAAGATAATTCCTGCTATAGAATACACTTGTGAACACATCATTATGCACACTGAAAGCAGTAAGACTTGTAAGAGTTAATTATTTGCAGGTATTAGCTTACCTTATCTTGGTTTACCAATGAATACACATAAAGGGGAAGAAAGAGCCTATTAAGTAGGTGGTCTGTCAGCACATCATTTAAAAATTCACAATTAATGATAAGGATATCATTAAGGTAATGTAAATGGTCAAGATGTTCTGCTACCAGGTCACTCAGTTTGCCCCTATTTCTGTGCCTGAGAAAGCAAGCAGAAAGAAAGTCTGATATAATCAATTGTCACAGTCTTAAAAACATAAATAATTCATGTGCATCCCTTCCAGTGTAAATTGACTGCTTAAAGATGATTTCAGTAAAGCTAACTAATGCAGCTAGTAAAGAGCATTCAGGCTTGTGTGTGCTTTAGAATGCACATGGCAAGTGTTTCCTCTGTAGAGAAAGCAAGAGACAGCCACCCATTCTGAGGAGGGGTGGGAAGGCAAAACAAGAATAACCCAAATCAACAAAACATTTCTGCAGTAGATAGTGTAGTAGATATTACACAGGAATTTCATGCCTGTTAAAGTTCACCTTTCCAGTTTCATTTTTTGTAGGAAATTTTCAGAAAGCTCTTACTGAGATATGTAGAAACAAAATGTTAAAAAGACAAAGCAAGACTGAGAAGCACAAAATATTTTGTGTCTTCTAGATACCTACTAAATTTGGCATAAAAGCATGTTGCCAAATGTTAATTTACTTGTAGGAATATGGACACAGCAAGACCACACAGCACTAACCATTATTAATTCAAAGAGTCACTAAAAATTTTGCAAGAATGAAAAGCTTGAACTGCCTATAAGAAAACAGCCACTAACTTAACTGGACTACTAAAGACAAAGTCAGGAGAGTATCAACACCTGGGAAGCATTTCCATTCAACACTCAGCATCTGGAAAAACTTACTCCTCATCAGTCTGCACACAGTTATCCAGTTCTATCACATGGCTTCCAATAAACCAAACAAGGTTGGAGAAATAAGGGACAGCAGTTTTATCTCTGATGTAATGCAGCATAGGCTGGTTGTCCACTAGAGAGAAATTGTTAAAAAGAAAAATCAGTTGCCATTAAAACAAAATTAATTAAAAAATAAATACAAAGTATCTTCTGAATTTTGATTACATGCTAGCTTTTCATGAGTATATACCTGACATGATCTTATGCATGAAATGGATAGCTAAAAAAAGCACAGTATCAAGTCTTAACTGCCTTGAATGAGCCTAATATCAATATATGTACATAGATCTGAAGAGAAATATATTTAGTGTAATTCAGAAAGTTTTCTTTAGTACATTCTTCATGAAAAGAAGAGGAAAATAGCATAAGAATAAAGCAGTAATGCTGAAAGCCAAGCTGGTTAGACTTACATGACACTGCATTAAGGAACACGGGAATCACCAGTGAAGGGAGGGCAAAAGAAACAGACAACAGTTAACAGGATTAGGAACTGGGATAGTGACATCCTCCAAAAGGGTTCAAAAAGCTAAAGCACAAAGCATCTACACTAAAAGATACAGGGTAGGTGTTAGATCAGAATACTTGTAAATGAACAGTCAGAAAACTCTGAAACCTGAACATGTGAGCTGTGTTTTTCCAGCTCTAACCTTTATATCATTCAATGATATCATTTACATTCCATGAAAATTCTAGACAAGTAATTTTTTGCAACACAATTATTTTCTTATGTAAATATCTAACAAATAGGACACAAAGCCTGCACTTTGCTCTTTTTGTGAGCTTGTATTTGGGTTTACAGCTCCATGAAGTAGAAAAGAAGTATCAAAAGCCCTTATCTCAACATACAAAAGAAAGACATTTTGTCCCTTGCAGGCAACACCATCCTGTGAAGAACCATCCTGCTCTGCAGGCTGATCCAGCTATTTGCAAAGACATCATTTAAACAAGATCTTCTAAGATGAATACTGCCACCAAATCATTACTTCTCTTAATTGATAGAAAGTTATGGCAGTTCAAAATGTGACTTAATTTAACATGAACTAAAGCCTAAGAAGCCCCATTGCGACATATTTAATAACAAGCATTACCTTACAGCACACTGCTTTCAGAAGTTCTGAAGACACACCTGTTTTTCTTGACATCACTGATATTTTCAGTCAATTACAGAAAGGTTTAGGAGGAAGTTAAGTGGGCACTGGCTAGTCCAAACCCATTCCCAAAGCAGCAGGAACTTCTAATTCATTCAGGCTGCTGAGGGCCTCATTGAGTTTTGAACATCTCAAACAATCCAGATTCCTCAGTTTTAGTGCTTAACTATTCCCACAGTGAAGCCTGGGATTTTTTTTCCTTACATCTGGAATGTCCAGTAGAGGAATTTGCAACTGCAGCCTCCTGGCCTTCACTGGGCAGGAATGGTCTGGCTCTTCCATTCTGGGAATGCTCCAGCTCTTCTTTAGAGTGGAATGACTGCAGCACCTAGGAGCTCTACAGTCACATTTTAATGTACTTCAAATCCAAAAGGAAGTAGCCAGCAAAGTTACTGCTTCCCATTATAAAGCTCAAGTTCATTATTACTTGATATTCTTAAAGCACTGAGGTTCTGGGTTTGTTGTTTTTGCTTGCTTTTTAAATATATAGTCACATTCTGATGGTTTTTGGAAGTTAAAGCTCCTTGTGTATGCTTGATACTCTTTTGAGGTTTTTTTAAACCAGTTTCATCTTTGAGGAAACAATACTATTTCCAAGTCCATCCTGTAGGTTTGGGGTTCTGCTTCATAAAAAACCAAAATGTGTACCTGAAGCATCTCAACACACGAAGATTTTCAATCTCTTGACAGAGAATGAAAACCCTTAGATGTAATTAACTGAGAATTAAACTCCAATGAAAGAAGCATTTTGTGCACATGCCTTTTTTACTGTATAAAGCATACCTTTGTAGACATTTAAAGTTATAGTCCTAACAGCAATCCTGACCATGCTTTCTGGGTGGTTAAAAAATTTAATAGCCTCAGTGTACAAAGCGAAGTCATTTGTGTGCTGTAAGAAGAAAAAAAGCATTGGTGAGTTAACCAAAACATTGCAGAATCCCAACAAATCCTCTGTACTAGAAGACTGGGGTGGTACAGTCCACTGGAAAAGTCCAGGTTGTGAAGGGCAGTGTAGCAGTGTAAAGGCATCCCCTGAAGCTACCTGGCTCCTGCCTCCCCTGTTCTCTGCAGACAACAATTCCAGCCTGCAGTGGACCAGAGCACTGACACGTCCCCTCAGCTCATGGGGCTCCTCCTACTCCCACTGATTCACTTGTACATGAGTCATGGCCCAGACCAGGGATATCAGGACCCCAGTATCCAGTAAGGTCATGCACAACTGCTGTAAAAAAAACCAGAACCCACAAGTCCTGGACATGCCCAAATCAGAATATTGCAGCACTCGAGTTAGGCTGAAACAGAAAAGTACCTCACAAAAGTCAGACCCCATGAACAGTTATCCAGCATGAGACCCTTTGAGCTCTCCTGGATCACAGTGGGCTGCATCCAGCATCTCCCCCAAGTCAGGCAGCCTCTCTGTGCCAAGTGCCACCACAGGCAATGCAAGGCCTGGGTGAGAGCACCTCGGGACACAAGCCCTGCCCCCTGAGGAATGCCAATGCATTGCATCTGCTCTCCACTCAGAAGCAGGACTGCAAACCAGTCTGTTCAACCATCTCTCTGCCTACCCAGGTGTCTGGTTTTATGCATTTGCTTTTATAAACACGGGCATTTACATTTTCACTAGTCACATATTTCCATGCCTGTCTGGCTTCTATTTATTATTTCTATTATTTCTATATATGCATATATAAGTGCTTTGGTTGGAGAGATCTTGTATTCAGTTAGCACATTATCTTCTCATTCTTGAATCTGTAACTAAGTCACTGGTTTACTAACTCTCCTGTATGTGCTGCTAAAACCAGCCTCTGAATTATTTTATTAATAAAACTTGAATTGCTGGTACAATCAACCTGTGTCAAACATATCCATCCGTGACAAAAAAAAACCCCATGGGAAATTGGATGTATTACCCTGATATTACCTTCTACTTAAGTAATGGAAATGATTTTACAATGCACAGTCAGCTGCATTTGTAGCTCTGGATGAAAATCAACTGCTGCAGGTGTCAAAGGTGCCCCTGTTAACTCTGAACATATTCAGTGCTTTCATGCCCCCTTCTGGCAAAAGGGTGGAACGGAGTGAAGAAAAAACAACTTTTGCCTTGGATTACTCAGGGTTTCAAGACTTGGGACTAAGCCTCTTAGAACCAAGAAAAGATCCTGCTTATAAAAGCACAAAAAAACAAGGCATAAACAAGTTGAATTCTCAGGGAAGCAGACTTCAGAACTGCTAGTACAGTTCAATATAATACTAACTTCCAGATTTTGATTTCATTATAGTTGCATGAGGAAAAAGACTTTCCTTATCATGCTTTTGAAGATATTCCCACAAGTGAATTCTCAGTCACTGATATTACCATTATAGAAATGAATGCAGGACACGGTGAGAAAAACTAAATAGAATATGTGCCAAATTGCTATAAATTTCTAATTAAAGTCCTTTTACTGCTATAATGCAACTCTTTCTTCACTTACCTCATTATAAAAGAAATGCACAGTGTGGTTGTTGAGTTTCAGGGAAAGAGTTTTCAAAAATGATATGTAATATGCCATGATTTCCTCATCAGAAAAGTCAAATTTGTGGACAATAATAGAATTTACGTAGTTATTAGAGAGGAGGTAGTCTGAAAAACAGAAAACAACAAAGGAAAAAATTGTGCTAATTAGTTACATTTAAAGTACCAGTTAGAAACCAACTACACAATGCCTGAAGATCCCAGTTTAACCAATTTTCCTGCCAAACTCAAACTCTCAAAGACTTAAATATGACTTCACAATAGCTGTGGAGAACTTAAACTATTAGTTCTCTGTCCTCTTTCTGATTCTTAAAACCTTGAATTAAACACAAGTGACTGAATGCCAGTCCCAGAGACCACATAACACTTCCAGTACAAATTATACAACACAGGTCCACCACACAACCTGCAGCAGCAAGGGGAACATTTCATACAATTAATTTGCTGACTTAAAGAAACCCCTGAAATATGCTAAATAAGTGTTTCAATAGCACCAAACAACTACTTTTATACTACAGAAAATTTACATGAAAAGGCATTTGAGTCAAATTTGACATTATTTTCAGTAGTGTTCAGTTAGGAAGGTTGTTAGGAATTTGTACAGAGAAGACTGAAGGGGGGAGCTCATCCATGTCTATCAATATGTTAAGGGTGAGTGTAGGGAGGATGGAGCCAGACTCTGCTCAGTGTCATCCAGTGACAGGACA